>CAKNXH010000946.1:99610-122249 GCA_932178445.1 Andricus quercusramuli
GACCCCTCTGTACCTCCCCCATTATCTGTAGGTTTATCATGTACGATAAGTATTTATTCAATGCTCCAATGATACGCAGACTATAATGGATGGTGGATAATGGTGGGAGCAGTACAATAATGGCCCCATTATTGTACAGTACAATAATGAGGCCATTATTGTACTGCTCCCACCACTGACCCATAAAGGGCTACTTAAGTTCCTGAAAACAGGCACGTAATACGCCCGAATCATGCCTGCGGCGTATAAAGAATATTAATAAACAGAAGATTTATCATATAAGGAGAAACGCATAGTAAGGAAATGAGGAAGGCAGATAAATTGATTTTATTGCAGTCGTCGAACGTCATTGGAATGGAGCATTCGAATCTCACATAGCCTATACTTACTCATTGAATATTGGTACGTGGCGAGATAATTAAATACCATCGACGGTTATAGGTAAATTGTAAATACTAAATTATTTGAAGAATTCATTCTAATGAGATTTATTCGTAGAATTATCGCATATCTATTTATTTCCAATTATATTTTTTTAGACAGATTTTAGAGTTTGACTTATAGCAAAGGTACTATTGGGTTCGGTTTAAATGAAATAATTTTTCTAATTTCTGGATCACAAATACTTAATTTTTCTGAAATACTTTGCAAATGAAAAAAAACAACATGATTGAATTGCAAAGTTTAATTATAATAAATATATTTCTTAAAATTTTGGTTGATAAATGAATTAATTGTTTACGACAACATCTCTATGTTTAGTGGACTGAAGATGATAAAGATTATAATGATTTTATTGGAAAAAAAGAACAACGAATTTGTATTGAAATGAAAATTTGTTATTTATGCTTTTCAATAAGCTTATATTCTCTTTATTAAATTGAATATATAAACTACATTCCTAAGAATGAATTACGTAATTTTCGACCAAATCAATAAATTCAATGCAGAGGACCACTGTTGTGTGCTGAAACATTTGGTTCAATTTTTAACTAATTGAATTGAATTATTTTGGTCACTAAAGCCGATTCTGACAATAACAATTAAAATAACAATAACAAGAAACAAACAAAGCAGCAAAGTAGGTAATTGTTGGTGGTAGGTTACTTAATTGACGTAGGCTTGCAAAGTGTACTTCACCGTCCGCCAGAAGTGCGCGCGCATGCGCGTTTGTTACTTAAACCCACGCGCACTGTTCTGCGCACTACATGTTCCTTTAGGATAACCTCAAACCTGAGACGTAATATCCTGAAAAAATTCGGAAACAATACTCTTATTACACAAAAATGTCGTGTGTGCCAGGGCAGCAAAGTCTGTATACGTTCATGCGTGTTTGCAAAAACTCGTCTACGCCGCTCGGCCGTAAAAAGAATAGTTCGCTGCCTTGGTGCACATTATACTATTATTTGTATTATCGTTACCAGTTAAGTTAAATATGAAAATAACATACTTAATAATTATTTTTCACTACTTTGCATTACATTTCGCATTTTAATATCTGTTTAAAAAAGTGTAAAATCGTTGACACGTAGAGTTTCTCATAATGCTCAACTTGATCAGATAATATATTTTTTAATATGTTTTCAAATAATTCTTTTTTATAGTTTGATCACTGATATTTAAGAATTTGAAATTATATTAAAATCAAATTCGAAATCCTATTTAGCGTCCAATACTCCAGTTATTATCGAGGACATAGCGTCGTTGTTTTGCCTCTGTTTTCATCTGCTCTAATTTTTCTTACCTTGATAACGGTGCTGTATGAGTACCGAATCGTTGGTAAACATTATAAATGTTTTCATATTGTTATTTGCTAATAATAAAAATAATAAAGACGGAAGAAGTGAAAAAGATAAGGAAGGGGATTTGGATGGTTGCCTTCTCATTTTTCTTACCTCTTTGTGATTTTTGTCCAAAGAAACACACTTTTTTGTTTTTAGGAATTGCAATAGGAGCATTTTGTGGTGGTTGTGCTAATTTGATAGTAGAATTATTTTTTTATTCTCAGGAATTCGATACATTAGTTCCATCACTATTAGACAGTTTCTAACAGAGCTGGGTATATAATTTATTTTATTTGGAAACGTCTATTTGAAATTTTTGTTGGCAACCCATTTTCTGATTTGGGATTACCATTGGTTTTCTGTTGGTTCTGGTAAAAATGTTGATGCTATACAAATTTTTTCTCTAAACTAATACTTCATATTTTAAAATCAAACAAGCATTCGACTGTGAATAACCTAATGTTGATTGCACTTGATAATATAATTAGCCAAATTTAATTATTAGTTCTCTAGACACTTTGTAACGGATGTCTCATTTCGCTTAAATATCATTTATAATTCAAGTTACTCTGAAATGTTTGCAGCGTTGGATGCGGGTTCCTTGACGAAGTGCCAGAGAGAAAAGGTGTTACCACTCAACCTTTGGTGAAAGGTTGTCACTACTATCACTCTTGTTTCTCTCACGCTGCAGAAGGATACTAAATGACTTAAGTAAAATCATGTTTATGGTTGGTTCTGAACCAATCTATACAGATTATTACATTATCCAAACAGGAGAAGTAAATAATCCAAACAAACAATTTTTTTTTAAATTGCTAATTTCATAAACATCCTTTGAGCAACATTCAACAACAAAAAAATAGATATCTTTTGATGAATTGATGTGAAAATGTATGTCTCAATTACAAAAAATCTAAATGTATCCATAGGCAACCCTCCAGATTGGAACAAATATTGATCTTAGTGTCTCTATTCAAAAAATTATTTTATGAGACAAACACAATATATATATATATATATATGAATGTACGCAGAAGTGTCGCACAAGTCCCACTTAAATCCATTTTTTATTTTGAGCCGAACTTTTTTAAAACAAAATTATCAGGAAAGTACTAAATTAATTTTATTTCAAATTTGCAAGATGTAGATGTTTTTTTGAAGCAAAAATACTGGAAAAGTTCCATTTTATTTCTTTCGTAATTTTTACAAATGCTCGTGGTATTTACGTCCATAAAATTACTGCTGAATGACTAATCAAAAAGTTTAAAAGGATATACTTCCGAAAAGGTCACCCAAGAAGAAGACTTGATACTTGGCGTAGGGGTTTCCTCCTAGACCCTAGTTGAAAGGACTGAATAGATTTTTGGCGCAGATCAATATAAATCAAGATATTAATAATTTAGACTTTTTTCGGAAATAAGCTATTTACAAATCTCTAAAGATATTGATTTTGGAAACAATTTAGTTCATAAAAGTTGTGGATCTCATCGAAATACAATTTTTTTTAATTTTTAGAATTGGTGATGCAATTTATGTCCCAAAAAATACTCCTGAAAGAGGACAAAAGTACCAGAAAAGTTAAAAATATTTCCCGTTTCCCCAAGCCTTTCTAGGAAACAGGAAGCGAAAAAGTCTCAATTGATTTCTTTTTGAAAGTTTTACAAGTGGGAAATAACTTTTGAGACAAAAGAACTAGCTAAGTTCTGTTTCATTTTATTTTTTGTAATTTTCCCAATATCTAATGATATTTATGTTCCCAAAAAGGACTGCTGAGATAGGTCTAAGCTCATAGAAAAAGTTAAAAATATGTCCCGTTTCGCTCGGGGTTGTTTTTTTCGATAAAAGTACCGGAAAACGCCCACGTAATTCTTATTACATTTTTACAAGTCCTAAATGATAATTTACTGAAATAAGGCTCAAGCACTAAAAGAGTTCAAAATAATATGAAAATTATTAAGGACTGGTAAAAATTTCAATAGAATTAAGTGGGACTTTTTCGTTACTTTTGATCTAAAAATTTCCTACTCAAATAATTAGAAATTAGGTGCAACTCTTCTGCTAATTTTGTCCTTAAAAAGATCGAAACAAAAAAATAGGTGGGACTTTCTGGCACTTTTGTCCTACGAAATTCCTGCTCAAAATGAAAATAAAAATTAAGTGGTATTTTGAGCATTTTGAAGCAGAGTCGGCAGTTAAGAACTCGGTAATCTGCTTTCTTATAAACCATTTTATGCTCCAAAATCAGAACACAAAAAAGTTCACAAATAAAAATTAGATTTCCAACTACTTCCTTTCGGGTTCATCAGAGACAAATATGTAACATAAGAAAAATAGAGAAAAGTGAAAAAAGAGGAAGAAAAAGAAGTTTTACTCTGAACAATCCCTAATGAGAATGTATAAATTACCCTCAGAACATTGCGGTTCCCTAGCAATATTGAAAAGACATAGAAAGAATAATGAAAGGTTTTGATGTATATTTTTCTCTAATGAGCTAGGAAAGAGGTAGTTAGAAATCTCATACACTTGAACCTGGATTTCCGTAAACTGGATTTGTGCATTCCGAGAATTTATACCACTCAGCGGTTTCTTGATTAGTGGAGTCACGGGGCAGTAAGGGGAGAATATGTTCAGTCAAGCGTGACAAACGGCCTGAGTACATCATGCCTTTAAATCCAAAATAAATCGTTTATGCGGCCTTACCTCAGTACTTTCGAAGTTTTTGGATTTGTGTCGAAGGCTATAACCAGAACCATGCACAAACCCATTTTCCAGTATATTAATTTGTGAACTTTTTCGTATCCTGATTTTGGTGCATAAAGTAGTTTATAAGGGAGTAGATTTTATTTTGATCTTAGAATAATTAAAAGCATGTTTCGGTGCTATTATAAACTGTTTGACTTTCAGATTTATACCCTTCTGACGACAAGTCTACCATAATTAGTGCTAAAAAGAAAGATATTTTTTTCGGGCATTTCAAATTCTGCGAAGGATTTTTCAACTCTCGTGGCTGGTGGCTGATCGCAGAATGCAAGCGCGAGAAATAAAAGCGGGGACGAGCCTGGAAAGGCAGACGTCTTAGGCAATAACTTGTTGCACCCAACCACTTGTTGCACGCCTCTCAAAATTCTTCACGCTTCGCCGAGCAATTCTACTGTAAATTGCCTCTTCGAAAAAAATCAGCCCTCTTCTCGCCTCCCTTTCAGGCTCTTCTTACACCCTTGGTGCTGTTATCTCTCCTCGATTGCTCGCCCGCAAGTACTCTTTCAACTTTTCTCATTGGCAGAGCTAACAGAAAAGCTGGTCCTGAATACTGGCCGAGAGCCCGTTGCGCCTCGTCACCCTGTCAACTATTCAAAAATTGCATTGGATATTTCAATGCTTTTTGGTTTTTTGAATGATGCTATTCATCATTCATTAAATTTAAAAAATTCAAGCCTTTGAAGCTGACAATTTTTTAATTCAAAGGATTCAAGACTAAACTGCAAATAAAATCCATTACCGTAGAACATTTAATGTTCAGTAATAATGTACACTAAGGTGGTCCAAACCATTTCTTTTCGAAAAACATAAATATATTCATTTCTTTTGTTTCGAAAAAATGATCTTTAGGGGTGCCGCAAGCCCCATGAAGTTTAAAATGTATTTTTGTAACGCACGCACGAAATGTTCGCTTTTCGAGGCATGTATTGCGTGCGGGAAGTGACCAATTCCAAAGCCGTGGTAAAAAGCAGTTATAAAAAGACTTTTTCTAGCTGCTGCGCTTGCGCTCTTTGAGCTAGATAACTTTTTCTAGCTGTTGCGCTTGCGCACTTCCAGCCAGATTACTTTTTCTTGCTGTTGCGCTTGCGCATTTCGATTCAGATTTACTTTCCAAGACTGCCGAAATAATAACCTCACTTCATTATGATTTGACGATTGAGAGACTGATTGTGAGTAGTGAATAGTGATTGGACAAACTCGAAGTGATAAGTTACCATAAATGACTGATAAATTACCATAAATTACCGATAAATTACCGAAAATTTCAGAAATTTCTGGATACCTGAAATTTCCGAAAATTTATCAATTTTCCATAAATTTCCGGAAATTTGAGAAATTTAGCAATTTTCCATAAATTTCCGGAAATTTAGCAAATTTTCAAATTGTTTCCAAAAAGCTTTGGCTACCTGAAATTTCCGGTAATTTAGCAATTTTTCATAAATAACCGGAAATTTAGCAATTTTCCATAAATTTCTGGAAATTTTTGGAATCTTTCCAAAAAGCTTTGGAGACCAGAAATTTCCGATAATTTAGCAACTTTTCATAAATTTCCGAAAATTTTGGAAATTTAGCATTTTCCGGAAATTTTCGGATTTTTTCCAAAAAGCTTTCGATACCTTGAATTTCTGGGAATTTTCGGTAATATACATATACACTGGAAATTTCCGGAAATTTTTGGTAATTTTACCATAAATTTCCAAAAATTTCCAAAAAAATTATTCTTATTGTTTCTCAAATCGAAAATTTCCTGCATTTGTTACAAAAAATATCGTGTGCAACAGGTGCTGAAAGTAGACAGTTGCAACTCTTGTGAAGTTTACAGTACTTGCCATCGGCTCATCTTCGGGTCGTTTCCGGCTTGTCTTCGGCTCGTTTACAGCTCGCCTTCGGCTCGCTTCCAACTCGCCTACGACTCGCCTACAACTCCCCTTCGACTCGCCTCTGGCTCGTACAGCAAACTTCACACTCGTCTGGAACTGCCTACTTTCCGCACTTGTAGCACAATATACTATTCCCATCAGAAAAAAAGACTCTTTTTGCGCTAATTATGACTTTTTTTGTGGCATTTTCAATGAACGTTGTTTCTAGCACATGAAAGACCACTTCATACTGATAAATAGATGTTCACATAAATTGCTTAAACAATCTATTATTGTTTTTAGCAATTTTCTCATACAATGGAGTTAGAAAGACGCGGTTTTTTCACAAATTTCCCACTTGTTGTCCAATTTGCAATTAACATTTGGAACTATCTTTGATACACTTCATAAAGCTTAAAAATTGATGAACATAAAATTTAACTATTGAGGCATGGAATTGGAAATCATTCAATTTTAAACCACTGAAAACCTAAAAATTTTATGCTCAAGTTTTCCTGGTAAAAATTTGGTAAATTCCCAGTCAAAAAATAAATTCATTGGCACTTCTTGTTTTTTTCACTGTCATTCGTTATTATATTTTTTTAAACAAAGATGTTCGACACTTATCTCACATCAAAATTCAATCATTTTAAGAATATTTTATAAAATTGATAGAAATAGCCACACGCTTTACAAAAAAATCGTAATTTTGAATAAATCTTCATAATTGATTGCTTATTGTGATCTTAAAATAACATTCCACAATTCTGTATGAATGATTATTATTAAAACACAGTCGAAGTTGCATCAAACAAATTGTTAATCATTTGTTTCAATAATATTTAGTTATCTACCTAGCTAGCTAATTCCTAGTTTACTTTCAATAAAATTCATCCAAATCGAATAAAAAGTAATGTTTTGAAGAAGAAACTACGCAATCAATGATGGAAATTTAATGAAAATCATGATTCTTTCAAGGAATAAAAATCTCAAATCTTGTTAAACAAACGATTAAAAATTCGACAATTTTTTCTACATTAATCTTAAATTTCTTTCTTAAAATTTATTGTTATATTGGACAATGTGAATATTTTCTTTAATTTTATGAACTAATTAAGAAATGGAAGGTGATATGGTTAGAGAACATCCCTAATTAATTCACAATCTGAAGAATAAAAAAATACACTGTAAAAAAATTGTACTTAAAATTGTTACGCCTTGACATTTTCTTGACATATTATAAAATTTAGGACTGAACTTAAATTTAGTAAAAAGATATCTACATTTAAGTACAGTTCATCTGAGTCTGAGAAAGCGTATGATTAAATTCTAAAATTCAGATACTAATGTCTTAAATTCAGACTGCTGAATTTAAGTTTATCTCTGAATTTAAGATCAGAAACAATTAACAGTGCAATCAGGGTCATTCTATTTCATTTCGAAGAAGTCAGTTGCGATCTAATTTTTCAAGATTTTTATACTTGACTATAATAAAATTCAATGGTTTTCGGGCCTATTCATCATATAATTTCATCAAATGAATTTACTTTTATATAGAAACTTGACTTTGAGAATGCAATGGTACAGAAGAATGTTAAAATGTGCATTATAGAATGTGTTCAATGTTCAGTCCACTCGTATTGAAGAATTTGAATTTTTATAGAGAGATTTTGAAAATTTGTGATAAATTTAAAAATTGACAAAAATGTTGGAAATTTTTGGTAAATTTATAAATTAATAAAATTTCAAAAAATTTTGAAATTTACGGAAGTATAGGGTCTCTAAAAAAATCTGGAAATTTTCGGTAATCATGGTAATTCATGATAAATTGTAGTAATTTATAAGTCACGTATGGTAACTTACCGCTTTGAGTTGGTGCAATTTGTTAAACTATTTGTCAACGGGTTAAACCGATTGCTTGATAACATTAATTATTGACTCTATCCTCGCCTTTTACTCCCTAGGGAGTGAAAAGTAGAACTTTAGCCCCGCTTCATATAGGCATTGAAAAGTGCTGTTAATTATGCATGTGTTATGAAAAATAAGTTTAAAAACTGTTGAATAAGTCTGATTTAATTCAATTTTTTATTGTAGAATTTGAGTTTGTCTCTATTGTGTAATGCACATGAGTGTGACATTTTTCTGTATCTTTGAATTTTAAAACTCAAACTTCGAAATGGAAATTTCAAACCTCCCTCTCTTATACTTTTCCTTCCCCACTCCTCATACATTCCGACAATTTCCCCCGCCTCACCTACTTCCCCTCCACACACTTCAATAATCGCTTACCCACCCTTACTCAAATTCTTTCTCATATACTTCCCTCTCTCCTCAGTTCCTCTACTTTCCCCTACATTTCCCTTGCTACCTTCCCTTCATCACTCCATACTTCCCTTCTCTCAATTTCCCTACTGTTTCCCTACTTCTTCAGCCATAGTTCCCCTACTCCTTCAGCCATAATTCCCCCCCCCCCCCCCTCCCAACTTTCCTCTCTGTCATTTCCGTCTCTTCCCCTACTTCCTCTTCCCCTAATTCCTCTTACCTGATTTTCCCTTACTTGTTCTACTTTCCCTCTCTTCATTTACCTTAATTTGCCCTCACTTCCTCTACTTCTCTTTTCCTTATTTCTCCTAGTTTTCTCCCATAATTTCTCCTAACTTCCCTTACTTCCTCTCTTCTCATCTCGTGTCGCTGCCCCTACTTCCGCGCTTCTCGTTTCCCTTACTCACCTTTACCTAATTTCCCTTTATTTTCTCTACTCCTCCTCCCTTCATTTACCTTCATTTCCCTTCCCCTACTTCCCTCTATTTGCCTCACATAATTACCTCGAACCTCGAGTCTCCCTACTTCACCACAAATTATTTCCTCCAGTTCCCCTCCTATTATTTCCCCTAATTTCCATTTCTTGGAAAAAAATTTCGACGGATGGGCATACGACAAAAACTATAAGGGTTTCTGTTCAGGCTACAAGACCCTGAAAATAAAGTAATTTGATAAATTTATGTGGTAAAGAAGTTTAAAAAACAGTAAATTTTATCATAGCTAAGTATAACAATTTTGAAAAACGAGGTTGCCACCGACCTTGGCAAAATAAAATGGAATTTCCCCCACAATTAAAAGCATTTTTTTTTGCTCTTTGGCGCACCGCATCGACAGTAATATGTGCAATTATTTTGCATCGACTTTCTCTACTTTTTGGTAATTCGTTTCTTTGTTGCATTCTTTTCTTCCAATGCCAAATGGTGTATGAAGTGAAATTGGAGAGACTGTAACGGATGATGTATTGGCATGTTGTGAGTGGGTTGCATAATCGTTTAAGCGTGTATCAAAATGTAGCGAATGAAGAAAAGAAGATATGATGTGGCAGCAGTGCCAGAATAATTTATACGTCATAGAGACTCGTTTTTCACTGGACACTCGACCTGGACAGGGGCCAACGCAAATAAACTTATTCTGACAACGTGGCAGCGAAAAATCTTGGTAGTTGGTACCGCCGCGCCGTCATTTCAGTTTTCAGCAGAGGAGGTGAGCGTAAGATGAGCGACGCGACGATTGTGTACCACTTGCAGGGACCGTGCGAACCACATACTCGTCGGTCACGGTGTCTCGATCCGGACAGACGACGCGATGCGAGATGAGGCAGACGAAAAGGAGAGCGAGACACTTACGTGGGTGGGTGTCTCAACTTTACTGTCTGTCCATCTATCTGCATTCTATTCTGCAATCTGCATATCGCAACAGAAGAAATACGACCGAACCATTCTCATTTCTCAGCCTGCTTCTGCTGCATGCGTTGCAACTTATTTGATTATCTTCCCAGAAAAAAGATAGACGTTCCTCCCAGCCCTTTCCTAATATTTCTTCAATGAATTTTCGCTAAAGACCATTTCTACAGGAGACAAGGAGCTCCTTCATACGTCAGCACATTTCAATATTTTAAAAAAATATTTAAAAAAAAAAATCAGAATACACTAGTCATCAGAAAGTCACTACCATGATGTAGAAAAATTAGATTATGGTACATTATTAGTATATCATAATCTACATTGGATATTATCTACTAGAGAGGGCCGAAAAAACTCAAAATTGTTAGATGCATTGGTAATAACATTGTGAAGTTTCTTCGTGGCATTACGAATAAATGCAAAAGAAAAATCAAAAAATTACTCACCGTTGGACAAGTCGATTAAAATTTTCAAAATTTTAATTCTATAAATATTTTAAGCATAAAAAAATAGTCGTCCTGAAAAATTGAGAGAGTTGGAAAAGGGGATAGACTAGTCCTCCTGAAAATTGGGGACGACTAAGCCTATGAAAAATATTGGACTAGTCATCCTGAATTTCGGGACGACGAGACACTTCGTTTTTTAAACAAAATTTATGTATGTGAATACTCTTAGACGGAAAAAGAGTAAGAAAAAATGTTCTTAGAAACATAATATTTCAAAACGTGACGAAATATGCAATTTTATTAATTTGTACATCAAGTTCCAAAAAATGTGTTTATTTTGTTTATTTTTTATGTTCTTTTTAATAAATTGAAGAAACACGTACATATTTTTAAGTTTCAAGCAAAAACTTTTTTCTATCTTTTACAGATCCTGTGTAAGCGGATTTTCACGGACCTTGTGTAAGCATGGCTCATGTTTCAGGGTCCGTATAAAATAGAAAACAAATTTTGTTTCAAACTTAAAAATATTTACGTGCTTTTGAGCTTATTCAGAAGAGCATACAAACAAATTACAAACATTTTTCTGCAATATTAGGTACAAATTAGCCATCTGAGGTTATATACTTCTATAAGCCTCACCCCAAAGAATGCAAAAGTAAAAATTTTTCATGCACAAAAAATTTAAAATTTGAAATTTTTTCAATTTTAGAGTCTGTCCAATGTGACATTTTTTTGATTTCTCGCAATGTCACGAAAAAATGCTCAGTATTATTACGAATGGATCTGATCATTTTTTATTTTTTCGAGCCACCCTATTATATACCTCATTAGGGGCTATCCATAAATGAGAAACACGTTTCCCCCCATTTTTACCCATTACTTGCGTTTCTTTGAGTCGTACGAGCCGTAGAAAAGTGGTTTGGACCTCCCTCCCCCACACGGCCAATGTTGCGTAATTTACTACCCGAGAAACTACATTCCAAATTGCATCATTTTCTATTATACGCATTACATATTGAAGAGCCTCTACTTGAAAATCTTAAAAATTGAATACTTTTTCCTCGCAAATCTTCAAAATTGAACTGCATATTTCAAAAACGTTAAAAATCAAATTATTTTACACAATTTGGAACAATTGGAACTCTTTGAAATTGTAGAACTTTGAATTATAAATCTTTAAAATGAATAAGTTTTTGATCTTTAAAATCATGCAAATTCAGGAATTTTGATTCATACATCTTCAGAATTAAAGAATGTTGAATTAAAAAACTATGAAAGTGAATGAATTTCAATTCAAAATCATTACGTTAAATACATTTTTATTTTATCTCCAAACTTGAATTTTTCCAGAAAAAGCATTTTATGTTACATTATTTTCTATTATACATAATAAATATTGAAGAATATTCAATTTCCAGTCTTCAAAGTTATTTAATTCAAACTTATGTACCTCACGAATATGAATGTTGAGAATTGCATAATTTACAATTTTATATTCTTAGAATTTTTTCATTTTCATCCGTAACTCTCGAAAATTGTAGAAGCTTAAATTGTGAATCTATAAAATGAAAAATAATTATGATAATAAATTTCTTTGTCTAATGGTCGTTTCAATATTTTTATTGAAATATTCATACTTTTAATTGTGAAAAAAATGCTCTCTAGCTCTGCTGGGATTCGAAAGAATATACCTGCTGGGATTTGAAAGACCTGGTGTTCGAATCCCAGCGGGGCTAGAGAGCATTTTTTCACAATTAAAAGTATCAATATTTTAATAAATATATTGAAACGACTAGTAGACAAGGAAATCCAACGTCATGATTATTACGTATTACCCTGTTCAAGAACCTTAACATCTAAAAATGTAATTTAAACTTATCATGTTTAGAAATATAATCTTGCAATCTTGTAAGGGTTGTGAGAAAAATAATCTCATCTCTCCGTAGCTTAGAGGTCTGAGCATTCAGACCGGAAATTTGAAAGACCTGGTGTTCGAATCCCAGCGGAGCTAGAGAGCATTTTTTCACAATTAAAAGTATCAATATTTTAATGAAAGTATTGAAACGACCAGTGGACAAAAAAATTGAACATAATTATTACGCATTACCCTGGTCAGGAACTTCAACATCTAAAAATATAATATGAAATCAAAAAGTTAAAAATTTTTCAAATGTACTATCAAAAATTATGCAAGTTTCAAATTTTTCAATTAAAAATTCTGCAATTTTGATAATTTATAACTAAAATCTTTTTCAATATGGAAGGTTTGAAATTGACGACTCTTGACCTTTGATTGCAAAAATAATCAAAATTGAAAAATTCTATTTGTACAATATATATATTCACAAGTGAAGAGTGTTCGATTGTAAATATTAAAAAGGGAACTACTTAAGGAGAGAAAACATTAAAAAAAAAAAATTTGTAAACTGAGAACATTAGGAATTGAAGAATCTTTCATTACAAATCTTCAAGATAGACTTACTTAAAAAAAATGTTCAAAATTTCATGATTTTAAACTATAAGCATTCAAAACTAAAGAAGTTGGCTAATTTCCAATTGTAAATATCCTCAAAATGGATCAGATCAAAAACGAATGAACATCAAAAGAACTCAGAATTCCAGAATAATTCAGAAAAATATTCACTTGCAAGACCAAAGGCCAAAACTAAAAACCATTTTTATATTTTTCCAGTTCTAAAACACAAACCAAGTCATTCAGAAAAATATCCGTTTTGATTTACAGAAACCTTTTTTCAACGTAATTTTTTCATTTGATGAAAAATAACATTAAATCATAGAAAATCATTTTAGATTAGGTGAAAATTTTGATTGGAACCAAAAATTCTTTCTTTGAACCAGAGAAATTTATTTCAATCCAGATAAATTTCTTTGAATCAAAAAAACTTTTTTTCGACTGAAAGCCAATAAATATTTGTAATTGCTTCTGAGATAAAATGATATATTTCATATCAATATCAGAAACATTCTACAATACATCTCCGACTATTAAACGTAAACTGAAATAATTTAAACATTTTGAACAACGATTGCGACTATGATAAACGCTAATGAAATGAGATTATACCATTTTCAAAAATCTTTGATCAAATCACTTAACTTCAAATTTTTAACAATAATTCAGAAGATTGAAATTTATAACTAAAGGTTTTTAATATTTCTACTTTCTGTTTAATCTGTTGTCAAATCTAAAAAAGTAGACAAAAAAATCTAAGGTTCTATTTAATAAATGGTGCAAAGCTTGATAAATATAAGAAATTTTCAAAATACTAATCTTATTCTACCGATATTGAATTATGTATATAATGTTATTGCGATCCTTCATTGTACTTACTAAACTTTGACGTTGCACTATAATTTGAGACACAAGGATTTTCAAAATTGTTAAATTGCCAATCAATGAGGTGAATCCTTGACAAAAAAAATGAATTTTTAACAAAGTAGTTCAAGTTCCAACCAAGTAGTTGAATTCTATGCCAAAAGAAGCTTTTGAACAAAATTGTGGGTTTTCAACAGAATAATTAGATTTTCAACGAAATAGTAGAATTTTCAATCAAACGAAAACAGGAAAAAACAGTTTCGAAAACAGGAAAAAATGAAGAATTCTTGAACAAGGGAAAAAGAGGAGCTCCATCAAATTGGTAGCAAAGTTTATGGATTATCTCTAACCTGTCAAGTTAATCTGCTTTCAAAGTTAATATTCAAATTATATAAACATTCTTAAATGAAAATAATCTTCACTGCCACATGACATTTATAGGGGTGAGGGACATTGAAATGTCACGAATTGTCACAAGAGGGATGGTTAAGACAAAAATCACCGACATATATATGCCGACATAATTTAGCTCATGTGCGAGCTTTTTATGGTTTCTGATCGTGCAATGTACTTGAAAAGGTAGAAAAATGACGAAACCTGATAAAAGAATATACATATTTCATGTTAAGTGCAATTGTCGCTTTCGTGAGGTTAGACCAAACTTTTAGGTTATGTAGTTATAACTTCCACGCCAAAAATTGGCGGCCAGATCATTATGATCTCGAAAGTCAAATGATCATTGGAGCGAAATGTTCTGCAAACAAAATTGATCCTTTTTTCACTGTGAAAAGCGGCAAGTAGCATGTGGACGCTCTCATATCATTGCGACATGGTAAATTTGGTAAATTTGGATGAAACCTAGCCTTCTAGGGCCAGTATGAGAAGATAATAAACCCACACGAAGCCATATCAAAAAGGACATCCCACGAACATCCGCAGGGTCTAAGTTGAGACGTTCTCAGGACGTATCTGAGATATCTATGTTCTTGTAAGCAAGAGAAGAGAAGAGAAAGAATCTCCTATCTCCTACCACTGTCACAGTTTGCTCGATGTCAAACCGTGGCGTGGGCGTCGTATCTCATTGGTTCGGCTCGTAAGTCTCGCCTTGAAAACTGGCTTGGGTTTATGTCGATACTCGTGTATGTGCAATCTGCATTACACGATCCTGTGACCGACCGCAACTAACGACAAAGTTGAACGTGCTCGAGCGTAAAGTTTCAGGTGGGCTCACTATACTCTATCGATGATATAAATTTCACGTGAATAATTACCCTCGCCTCGACGTAATACCCAAGACTCATGTCAGTGAATTATTTCGCACCATCTATAATTCTACTTAACTAGGCTCTATATACCTCGGCGTTAACTGCATCAGATTATAAACCAACTTCTCTAATAACTTAACCGATTCAGAAAATTATGTCGTTCCACTTTGTAGAGGAAACACTGTTTGACAAGAGTGGAACAAATTTGTTGAGATGGTTCGGTCATGCTGAGAGGATTGAAGGAAAACGATTGATGAAAGAAGTATATTTAGGTCAAGCGAATGGTATCGTACCCAGATGCAACGGGAGGAAAGAATGATGGGAATGTGTGAATGAGACTCTAAGGCGACAAGATATAAAAAGCCACAGAAACACAAGAGCTTGCACGAGAAGATGTATGTGCCTAAAAGAAGCTAAAGTTGTATGAGCAGAGTGAGGGTTACCTGAAACGAGAGAGCTTGGATAATAATGGGCCTACGTGTAGAGCTTTACTTGGTGGATGTGATTAGAGTGAAGAGTCTGGATCTTGCTATGGGATTATTAGTAGGTTTGCGTATTATTGTGTGACCTGCGATTGCTGAAAATATTGATCTGATTCATACAAAAAGGATTCCGTTTTAACCAAGCAGTTGAATTTTCAACCAAGAGGATGAATTTTCTGGTGAAAAAGTCAATTTTTTGAGAAAATACAGGACTGGAATGATGTGGTTGAATTTTCTTCCTAAAAGGATACAATTTTCACCAAAAATGGAATACACGGGAAAAAAAAGTTCATTAAACTTTCTTGAAGTATTACAAGAGTCGGGGATGAGAGCGAACCTTGAACAAATTTTCTATATTCTGTATAACTTTCAGGATTTAATATAGGACTAACCTAGAATAACTCTACAAGAATTCTGTAGACTTTATATATTGAACGCCGATTTGAAAAAGTTTAATAAAATATATGAAGAAATTCATGAAAGAATGCTGAAAACTTTCGTAGAAATCACAATTGAGGTATTGAAAGTTTGTAATCACATAATGATAAGGTTTAAATACCTCAATTCAGTCAAATGTATAGAAAAATTCTTTAAAAAATGTTGAAAAATCGCATAGAAAATCGATTCGAAGTATTGAGTGTTTGTGAACTACTTCAATCTAAGATCTAAAGACTTCAGTTCTTTAAAATGTAGCTGCGCAGTCGCTACTGTGCGCAGGCAGCGACTTTGCCGCATCGCTCCCGCGTGAAAAAAAAGAATTCAAGTCTTAGAGAACATAAGCATGCGTTGAAAATTAAAATATTAAGTTTGCCAATAACCGACACATCTCTAAATGGTCAATCCACAACCCGGGTGCACCGGAACGTGCACCAGGTCGTTCAAGACGTCATCTACGAGAACTTTTTTAGAATCTAAATTGTATCAATAGCCGAAATAACTACCAATGGTGAGTCGACGATCAGGATGCACCGGAACGTGTACCAGGTCGTTTGGCACGTATTCTAAGAGACCTGCTTCAAAATTCAAATTGTGTCAACATCCAAAATAATTAAGTGTTGAGTCGACGATCCGGGTGCACCGAGTCGCGCACCAGGTAGTTTAGCACGTATTCTACGAGAACTTTGTAGAAATTTGAATTGTTTCAACCACCAAATTAACTACCGTCGACTCGCCATTGGTAGTTATTTTGGCTATTGACACAATTTAAATTTTTGAAAAGTTCTTGCAGAATACGTGCTAAGCGACCTGGTATACGTTCCGGTGCATCCTGATCGTCGACTCACCATTGGTAGTTATTTTGGTAGATATACCTCAAGATTTCTAAAGAAATTGTCAAGTCAAGCTTCCTTCTATCCTTTTTTCATATTAAGAAAATATGAGAGAAAACAAAGTTTTCATATTTTTGTTTCGGTCTTACAATCCATTTAGAAAAAATTGAAAAAACTAAATCGAGTCAAAATTCCTTTTTATTGACGTTTTGGCCCCATCTGTGGGCCTTCATCGATACAAACATCTTAAAGAATAATCGGAGTCAATCATAAATATACGTCGAAGCGAATGACAACATTTTAAAATTTTGTGAAGTCAGATATCATTCTGAAGTTTTAAAAATCATTATGAAGTTTGTAAAAAAAGTATTTGGAAACTATAAAGTCCAAGGAACTTTCTCAATTTGTAAAAAAAGGTTCATATTTTGTAATTAAAATGCTGTGAAACAGCTAACAAACTGATGTTTTTTTACAAACTTCATAAAGATTTTTAAAACTTCAGAATGATCTGACTTTACGAAATTTTAGAATGTTGTCATTCGCTTCGACGTATATTTATGATTGAGTTCGATTATTCTCTAAGATGTTTCTTTCTGATGAAGGCCCACAGATGAGGCCGAAACGTCAATAAAAAGAATTTTGACTCGATTTCTTTTTTTAATTTTTTCTAAATGTAGGTTAGGGTTAGGTTTAATACGGGCGGGGAATCCATTAGAGAACTCCCCTGGCGCTCAAGCTATAAAGCCTATTGTGCCACACCCTTACTTCTTCACTCTCAGCAGTTGACCCCAGACCTCTTGACGAAGCCTAGTATGTCGACCAGCGATCGCGTTTCGATTTCCTCTGTTTCCATAAAATGGACACCGAGGGTCTGTTGCCTGAGCCTAGCTAATGCCGGGCACTGGCATAATACATGCAGGGATGTTTCGTCATCCCTGCCGCACCTCCTGCACTCTGTCGTGGGGCTATACCCCATTTTGTGCATATGATAGTTCAAGTGATTGTGCCCTGTCAGGGTCCGTACCACTGTCCTTATGTCTTTCTTGGGTAAACTCAGGATTTCCCTGGCTCTGTCCATCCTATAGATATACCCCAGGATGGATTTCGTCTGACGACAACCCTTGGTTTGTTCCCAGTATTCCCTGTGTTTTGTTCGGATCCAGTTTTTAATAGCCATCCCGACACTGCACGACGCTATTCCCAGTACCGGTTCCGGTCCTACGAATTCGCCCGCTGCGCCGCACTTTGCCAACTGGTCCGCCTTCTCGTTGCGCTTGATCCCTGTGTGGCCAGGGACCCATATAAGAGCAACTTCGTTTCTTTCTGCAAGTTGGTTTAATGCCTTTTTGCATTCCCAAACCAGTTCTGATGTTATGTCTGGTTTCCTGATTGCAGTTAGTGTCGCTTGGCTATCCGAACAGATCGTGATCTGTCTGCCAGCAGCGTTTTACTCTATTAGTATTTCAGCACAGCGAAGGACGGCCAGGACCTCCGCTTGAAAGACAGTAGCATGTCGCCCAAGTGTGATCCCTATCCCTTTCCCTCTCTCACTGTCATAAATTCCTGCTCCTGACCCTCCCTCTCCCCTGGAGCCATCCGTATACCAGATTTCCCCCTGGAGGAGCGGGTTACCGTTTTCTTTCCACAGATCCCTACTTGGGATACAGACGCGGAAAGCTCTGGCAAAGTTGAAGCGTTTTGTTATTTTATCTCGCCTCATCTGTAGAATCGGCAGTGTACTGATATCACTCAGGAGTCTGATGTGTTCAGTCCCCGGAGTCCATCTATTTGCTCTTGTCAGGCGGCCCATCGCATGAGCCGCTCTGACGGTTATCGCAACATGTAGGAGTTCTTCACAGAGCATGAATCCTATCGCCGCTGTAGGCGCAGTCCTCATTGCTCCAGTCAAACGTTCGTAATCTTCGCAGCCTGTCCTGCATTGTTTTATATTCCGCTCGTGGCCACCAGACCACGGCCGCATGTAGGAGCCTGGGTTTTAAGACAGCAGAGTAGAGCCATGCAAGCATTTTAGGCCCTAACCCCCACGTCAACCCAAAGGCTCTCCTGCACATCCAAAAAGTCATGACAAATTTCCTGCATTGGGTCTCCAGGTGCTTCGCCCAGCTCAGCTTGCTATCCAGGATTACTCCTAAATATTTAACCGAGTCTGAAAATGTCAGCTTCCCACCACAAAATACAGGAGCGTCAGCTTTCGGAACTTTATAATTCCTCGTGAAAATGACCAGGTTGGTCTTTTCCGGATTTACCGAGAGCCCTGTGCTATCGCACCAGAGCTCTACGATACGCAGCGCCGACCTTATAAGACCCATCAGTGTTTCCAGATGAGCCCCCCTAACTAGGATTACAAAGTCGTCCGCATATCCTTGGGTATAGTACCCTTCTTCATTTAGCCTTCGAAGGAGGCCGTCCACTACAATGCACCACAGGAGGGGCGACAGGACACCCCCCGTGGGCACCCCCGCGGAGCTATCCCCCTTACTAGGCCTTCACCCCATCTGGTTTCGAGTCTTCTTCGGCGTAGCATACTTCCTATCCAGCATACTAGCTGAACTGGCACGCCACATCTCCGAGCCTCTCGACAGATGACTTCTGGAGGAGTATTGCTGAAGTCACCCTCTATATCCAAGAATGCGCCCACAGCGTACCCCTTTTGTTCCAATTGCTGCTCCAATTTCGCTACAACAGCATGAAGCGCAGTTTCTACCGAGCAGCCTGCCTGGAAAGCATGCTGCCCTCTATGCAACGGGGAGGCCAAAAGCACCTCATCCCTAATGTATCTCTCGACCAGCCTCTCTAGCGTCTTCAGAATGAAGGACGTTAGGCTGATTGGTCGGAAATCTTTGGCAGCAGTGTAACCCTCCCTCCCAGGTTTGGGTATGAAGGCCACTCTGCCATCCTTCCATGCCGATGGCACGTGTTTAAGGGCTATACTTGCCCTAAATAATTTCGTCAGAGGAGGGATGACCAAATCCATGCCTTTTTGTAAGAGCGCTGGATAAATGCCATCCGCCCCTGGTGATTTAAAGAGGCAAAAGGACCCTACGGCCCATTCCACCTTTTTGTAATCAGCGACCTTAGCGGCGAAACTCCAGTCGGCCCTCTCCACCCCCTGGCCCCGGTCTTCCTCCTCTAGGTCGGTTCCGATTTGCTGAAAACCCGGGAAGTGAACTTCCATCAGGTGATTCAGCGTTGTTTCTTCATCCTCGGCAAACTCACCATTATCGAGCCTTATTAGCTCGAGGCGAGCTTCCGGAGTTTTCGCTAGGATCTTGTGGAGCTTCGCTGTTTCCGGAATGTTTTTCAATTCCTCGCAGAAGCCCCTTCAATCTTCCTGCTTATATTTCCTTATATTTTTATTGTATTCGCACTGGGCCCTCTTATAGATGTCCCAGTCCGAAGGCAATTTAGTCCTATTCGCCCTATTACACAACATTCTTGTCTTTCTACGGAGTCTCTCCAGGTGGGTGTTCCACCATTCTGCTCCCTTCTTAGATTTGATAGTGCTTGTGGGGCAATTGTTCTCATATGATGTTGTCAGAGCCCTTCGCAGAAAATCCGCAACGTGCTCCAACTCATCAATGGTACCATAGCTTGTGGGAAATTCTGCAAGCCTCCCTTCGAGTTCCTCTTTATATGAGTCCCAAAGTGTATTTCTGGGGTTTCTGATATTAGAAACCACCGGTTTTCCTAGGGTTAATCGGAACACTATGTGTTTGTGATCCGAAAGAGACTCCTCATCGGAGACTCTCCAATCAACTACCCTGCTCCTCAGTGCACCTGAACATAGAGTCAAATCGAGAACCTCACTCCTGTTTTTGGTCTGGAATGTGGGAGTATCACCCCGATTCAGAATCTCCAGCTCTGTGCCTGCTATATATTCAATTAAATCTCTCCCTCTGTCATTGATGTTTGTGCTTCCACACACCGTGTGGTGAGAGTTAGCATCACAGCCCAACAGAAGAGGAATCTTATTCTCCTGACAATACCGAATTAGAGCCTCCACCTCTCTGGGAGGCGGGGGTCCCTCAGCATCGCCAGGGAAATACGCCGAGGCAATGTACACCTCTAGCCTTTCTCCACTACTGCCCCTGAGTCTCACCTTGATAACGGTGAGATCTCTGGAGCAGAATTTAGGCACCAAGATCGCACCCATACCCTTGACGGCTATGCATGCCCTTGGCGTTTTTTCGTGTGGCCCCTTGTATATGGAGCCAGATCCTGACAAGCCACAAATCCTTTCCCTGTATAACCAGGGTTCTTGGATTAGGGCGAGCCCTGTCTGCACCACAAACATGCGTCTGGCTAGAACCGCCAAAGCGCCTCTGCTGTGGTGCAAATTAATCTGCGTAATGGAGATTCCCGTCTCAGCCATTAAGAGGCTATTTCGGGGCATCTCCGGACGCTTCTGGGACCCCTGCGGATCCCAGTTGGGTCACCCGAAAGGTAACCCTACTCGCCCCTAGATAGGGACGATAATCTAGAGCCGCCAGGGCTCTGATCGAGGATTCAGGAAGTCCAACAACCAGAATCCAGCCTCTACCCTTCGGCCTGGATCCCTGCCCGTCGGAATATACCTTCCACGAATCAGTTCGTAGGGACGGGTTCTGAAAACTCAGGCTCCCCAGAACGGTCGCCGGACTCTCGGGGTTACCGGGAATCAGTACGGTCGTTCTGCGGTACCTTTGCAGACACTCCGTCCCCTTGACTTCCAAGTTCAGACCTTCTTTTAGCCTGACCGTTGGGGTTTTCTCGACAATCCAGTCTCGCGACCAGATGGCGGTGGTTTGGGAGAGGGACCCGAAGCGGATCCCTCATTGTTTGTGTTTTGCAATTTATTTTTGTTGTGTAACATTTTTTTGTCCCACGAGAAGCTAGGGAAATATGAAACACCCCCCACAGAGCCCCGCTTGTGGAGGGCGGGTCTACATACTAAGGGATTCGACCTGGTATCCCAAAGTCCCCGTTAAAGCACCTCCTTTGAGACCCCCGCCTGTCCACCTCTGCTGAGGAGGGCAGGCCAGGACGTCAAAGGATTTTTTAACCCTGGTACCATTCAGCTCTCGACACGGCGATCACATCTTAGCTTGGGAGCATGAGAACTCGCGCTCTCGATATTCCAGTGGGCTTTGCTGTTACCCCCTGAAAGGACCGCTCCTTAGTTTGAGTCTCACCGACCAGAGTCTGTCAGTTCCCCAGAGTAGCCACACCTCGCGATATAGCCCCTCAGGTTCACCAATTCCAGATCTGTGGTCAATGAGCCACGTAAGCCCTCCCACCAGCTACTTTGTTTTCTCTCATATTTTCTTAATGCTAGTTAGTTTGGCTATTGACACAATTTAGATTCTAAAAAAGTTCTCGTAGATGACGTCTTGAACGACCTGGTGCACGTTCCGGTGCACCCGGGTAGTGGACTTGCCATTTAGAGATGTGTCGGTTATTGGAAAACTTAAGATTTTAATTTTCAACGTTAAAAATTGAAATAGATTCAATTTTTCCCATGTCATATCTTATTTAATCGATTCAAAAAATATAGAATTGGGAATTCAACTTCTAAAATTATTTGCAATGCAAGCCTTTAATATCATATAACTTATATAAACTTATTATATATAGCTAAATAACATCTTATTAATCTTGAACCTACAAGAATTTATAACCAAAAAAGAATTTGCGATTAAAAATTTGTTCGAAA
>CAKNXH010000946.1:127249-173281 GCA_932178445.1 Andricus quercusramuli
GTTAACGGAGCTGGACTCGAGAAATTTCCCCTCGCTGGTGACCCCTGCCCTAATCCATGGATGTAGAGTGGTAGTGCTCGTGGTACTTTGGCACCTAAGGGTGAGGAATGTGTCCTAACAACCTCTCGGGGACACCGGACGATCTCCCCGAGTAATTAGTCTTACCCCTGCATGCGGGGCGCTGCAGGGGCGGACCTTTTATTTCCCTAGATTCTCGTGGAACAAAAATGAAAACGCCTAACTTCAAAAATGGAAATGGAGGAGGGAGGGAGGTGGCCTAGGGAGAGGGGGGTTGGGCCTTAACGGGTTTAACATAACTCTTTCCTCCCCATATGTCTCTCCAGCGAGCCAAATTCAGGTGGCAGCTGTGCCCCCAGCTCCGTTGGGAGCTGAGGGATCGACGGTCCGTCTGAACGAGGCTATGGTAACGGGAGAGGCCAATCAACCCTCAAAAAGAAGAAACGCACTAACGGTTCCCTGGAAAGGAGACTGAAGAGGCAAGCGTAGCAGGCTAGTAGAGCAGCCGCGGGAGCTAGAACGTCGGCAGCTACAGGGCCAAAATCCAGCACTGAGGCCCAGAAGAGGGGTAGGGGCTCAGAGGACACCCTACCGGGGGTGGCTAAGCCCTTGAAGAGGCACAAGGCGGCTCAGCAGCCGACGAACAGAGAGTCGTTGGGAGCAGGACTGACGGCCGCTCAGAGGACTAACCCCCTGACGATGATGGTGACCGATACCAACTACCCGGACTCAATGCTCACTACGGAGTAGTATGAAAACTTTAGGGAGGCTACCTGGAAGTCGCTTAAAAGAGAGTCCCCAGATCGATTGCCAAGATTCGTGACCTCCTTCTGCAGGGTAGGGGTCTTCGTATTTGTGGCAGCTGACCTAGAGACTAAAGCTTGGCTACTCAAAGCAGTGGTCGAGACAAAGCCGTGGAAAGGTCAAGCTTTTAAGATGGGTGGGGTCGAGTTGCTCCAGAAGATGGTGAGAGCTACGGCGTGATTCCCGGGTAAACTGGAAGACCCGTCTGAGGTACGCGCTGGTTGGAGGGATTTAACATCTCACTTAAGACAGCGTCTTGGCGAGTCGTCAGGCACGATAGGCCTCAGGAAGAGGACACAGTTGGAGGCAACAGGCATCTCCTAGTTGTGCTGATTCCTAAGTTCCAGACGAGGGCTCTTGTGGCCCTCAACAACAGGCCCTTCTATCACTTTGGACAGGTCAACTTCAGGATTGCCGGCCAGGGACAGGAGGAGCCTGTTGGGACACAGGAAGTTCGGAAGCAGACCTAAATGACTGCTCCTGGTCTAACCTTTACCCAAATTAACTTGCATCATAGCAAATTTGCCTCTGCAGTTTTGCAGAGGGGCATGGCTGCGAAGCACACATGTATCTCGCTAATCCAAGAACCTTGGTTAGTTCGTTATACCATAAGGCGATTTGGGGGAAGGGCGGCTTTTTCTGTCACAGGGACCCCAAGGCGGCCAAACCAAGGGCCTGCATACTGGCGAAGGGAATTAACGCTGTCCCGCTGTTTGAGCTATGTTCGAGGGACCTGGTGGTGATTGTTCATCTCTTGGAGAGATTATAAAAAATTGTAAGGATTATGAATGTCTGAAATTCAGTGAAAATTATCCCATTTAAATAAAAATCACAATTTATTGATGGTCACCTTCTTTTTGTCCTCTAATCACCATTTTCACAATAGTTCACATTTTATAGAACTGTTCTTAATTTTATACCATTCGTAGGTTTTAATTCACGCACGTGCCTTTCGCCTCTCTCTGTTTTGGCACTGAACTTGCAAGCTTTTAACCTGTTATAATTCTGAAGAAAGCATACCTCATATCTCAGTCGTAGCAACTAGCAATCATCCAGGCATATTTATAAATTTTAGAGCATGGCGTGAACAGTGATAGCCACGGATCTCAAAAGAATATGAAGGCTAGTTCTGGGATCGGTTTATTTTCCTTATAACTGCGATACCAATCCACCAGTGGAGCTGTTCCCGACCGGAACAGTTCCACTGTCGAAAACTCAATGAGAGGCGGGGTGGTCAAATTACAGATCACTTTGAATTTCATAATATTATATTTTCCTTCATTCACTGACCGTTCTCCTTCATCCCTTCTTCCGTCATTATACGTACACTTCGGGACCTGCGGTCTCGTCACACTTCTAGAGGCACACTTCGGGACTTCGGTCCCGTCCCACCTACAGAGGCACACTTCGAGACCCTCGGCTCGTCTCACCTCCTTCTCCAGGGCAATCCTTGGAGATCGGGATCCCTTTTTCACATTAAATAGATCACAAATGCCTTCCTCCATTCTTCCTTCCTTATCGGTATTCCCAGAGTCGTCTCTTCTTCACCTTTTCTATTGGACTTGAATCTTCCATATCTAGCTCGGTAGCCTGCAGTGACCACGCAGTCAAGAAAAGCACTATTTCTCGCTTAAGTTTAGCAGAAATTTTCTTGAATAATCTGTAATCAAATAATTTTTTTTGTGTATCTGTCGTCTAAGATTCCTCTTACCTCTTAAAATGTTGTTCTTCCCTTCACCTGTATCTGAGACAACTGCCCTCATCATCTCGATAAAGGAAACGGTGATGCCAGTTCTTATTAATCGCTAAAACCATCTTGTCACCCATCACGATCGCTAAAGCTACTTCAACATGTTTGAGATAGTCCGAAGGACTAATTAAATAGTCATAATTCAAATTCTCCAACAGAAGCGGTTTACGTAAACATTTCCCCATTGTTTTCTCGCAGCAAATGTTATGTTTTCGTAATCCAAATTGTGATCAAAATTGAGATCAAATTGGATCCAATTTACACGTTGTATACTACCCTTTTTGTAGTTCTCTGCTTTTCGATGACTACCTCCTTAACAATCCAGCGACACGTAAGGAGGAAAATGAAAAACAAACACAGAATAGCAACTGAACGCTCTTCTACTATATTGAGAAATACTTTTGGTGTCAATCCTATCCGGAAAATATTCCTAGTCAATCGAGTTTTTCTACTGTGCCCTTTTATGAAATAGATTTTTTTCAGATAGTTCCTAGATACTGCGTCTCCCTCACTCTTTGAATTTTTCCTACTACGAATCTTCTGATTTGAATCTCGATCATAATAAATCTCCCTTTATTTCAATTATTCTTGTCTCGTTAGAAGATGACAATATCACGATTAGCAACATAAGAAATACCTTGGATCCAGAAATTTACTACTCGCTACAGAAATATTTATATACGAGGTGAACTGCTTCCTCCCTCCTCTCTCATCCCTCCAATAAATACTGAATTTCTTACACAAGGCTACAAGTCTGCCCCAAGATTCCATTAAATAATCACCACTTGATTCACCAAACTGAAACTTCTTTTTAAACTCAGTTCCTTGCCAACCACAACTCTAAATACTTCATCCAGATTCCGATTTTAAAGAACGTGAACATGCGTTTATTGTGCGAAATTAACGTTTCTGTGGCAATCCAGTCAGTCAATGGATAACAAAACATAATTTTCCATAGTTTACTAGATGCTTCATTTGTTTAGGAAGTATAAGAGATCTGAAGATTCGTCCTACACTCTTCCGGTATCTGTAAGTAAATAATATTCTACCATAACAATTCATAGTGATATTTTACTGACGCTATATTCCACAAAATATTCCCAACAAATTCCCAGTTTTTATAACAGCAGAGTTGTGAGATTCTTTATTACTCTCCTAATCTAAATAATCTGATGCCACCAAGTAGACATCTGCTGTGAAATATCTCTACTCAACATGGTAGTAAATTTGAAACCACTTTTTGGCTGCAAAGATATTCAGTTGATACGAAAATGTTTACATATGTGAGGAATCTATTGCTTAGAGCTTTTATTCATAGTGATCCCTGAGGAAAATCGGACTAAAAGAAAAGCTTGCAGCATAGGGGTCTGCAGAAACAAATTTCCTCATTTTTCTTATCTTTAAACCTTTCATATAAAAAAGAAGAATACAATATAGCAAAATTTTATTCTCTATTGCAATTTTGCATTCCAGAGCTCAAATTTGAGCCATACTCGAAGGAAATCAGACTAAGAGAAAAGTTTTTAGCATATAGGTCTAAAAAGCCGAATTTCTTCATTTTTATTAGCTTTTAACCACTGATAAAAAACAATAGATAAGCGGATAAAGATATTTTTCCTCGATGTATGCTCAAATTGTTGAACATTCTTGCCCAACTACAACTCTTTATCACAATTATTGTGGGAGCTAGGACAGACAAAAGACAGCCGGACGAACATCTCACCATCGTTATGAGGGTTATAAGGACGTAGCCTACGAAACTCTAAAAAATTATAAATAAAATTTTCAATTAGCGGAAGACTATGAATATTTTTACTTCTAGGTTCGGAAGGGCAGTTTCACGGTCGGGTTTAGAAAAAAATGTAATGAAATACAAACGTTCCCTTTTGGAATTTGTCTCGAGAGAATTACTGGGCGTCGCGACGTGTAGTTTAACACGACGTGGAAGCAGCGCGACGTTCGCGAAGTGTAGTTACACGCATGTTACGCAGACGCTTATACTTCTGTCATAAATTATATTCCGCCCAACGCAACCCAACGCGATGAACAATGAGACATGCAGACCTGCTCTCATCCAGACATCCAGACATTCAGACAGCCAGCAGACGCACAAAGATGCTGCATTCTTAATCTTTTGGCATGCGCGATAATAATTCCGGGACACCTTCCTGCCCCTGACACTTCCACGCACCTCTCCCACGCGATTCCAGGTCGATGACGGCAAAATTACCAGACTGTGTGATTAACACTTGCTGTTCTAGGTCCGGTAACCAGGCAATTAGTGTCAGTGTTGTCTGCAGCCCGAAATAATGAAATTACCACATATTGCTGTTAGGCTATTTGTTCTTTGGTCTTTGTAGACTATTCTTGTGAGAGAAGTCGCTTAACAGCTTAAGATCGTTATACATCATTTTGACAGGTTACTCTAAGTTAGGTTTCTACACTCTTTTATAAGATGCAAGGAGAAATTTGGATGTTCTACATTTTTATACTCACAAATGGCACGAAAATCTTATTTCATAATATGTTCAGATGAAATATTTTTAATTTGATTGCATATCCAGGAAGGGAGTAAAATTATTTCAAGTGTTGGAAAATATTTACACAAAACTGAGGGGTGTCGGACTGAAAGAGCTTAACTTGCAAAATTGTAATTGTTGAGAAGGGATAGAGAATATTCTCAAAAATCATTGCAGAAGTTCATAATTTCGGCCTTATTAGATTTCGAACTTAGTTTTTTCAGATGTACTCAGAATTGAGTCTAATTTAATATATTTACTGGCAACTTGCACCAGAGGTGCCTCGGAAATGAGTTATTTCACAAAAAGAAGAATTTTTAAATTATTCTGGTAAATGGTTTTGAGATTTGGAATGGGCTGGAAAGAAGTATTTTCTAAACATTAATATTTTTCTACTTTTTCAACATTTTATCCGAAATATTGAAGGGATCTAGTTCTCTTAAAATATTTAGCACCTAAAGTCCTTTTTTTGATACTAAACTCAATGTTTCGAGCCCCTTAAATTCCACTTTTAAATTTTTTCAGAAAAGTACGTTTAATAACCTCTATAAAACAATCTAAATTTGCGCTTTCTGAAAAATGCCCAAAACGATTTTTTGTTTTGTTTTTGCGCTTATATGATCGAGAGACATCCCATAAGTGTAAAACTAAAAAAACCGTAAAGTGCAATATCTTTATGTTGAAGTCAGTCGAGAGCCAACATTAGTGGATAAAAAAGAAAAAAAAACTAGTCTGATTTTTTCGAGGAAGACTAGAGTTGAAGTCTTTGGCATATCGAATTAAAAAAAAATCAAATTTGCTATCGATTAGTTTTCTTTTTTCCGCATCAGTGTTTGAAAAATAAGAAGTTTTTTATGTAGACCTCTCTGCTTGAAGCTTTTCTTTTAGTATGCTTTTGTGCAGGAGGGTTCAAATTAAAAATCTTGGCATGTAGAATTGAGGAAAAAAGAAAAATTGCTATGCTAAATTTGTCTTTTTTGGATATCAGTAGTTAAAAATGATGAAAAATGAGAAAAATTTGGCTGCTTTTTTTATTGACATTTTGTATGTGTTGGAGAAGAAGATAATTTCCTGAAATTTTTATACAAATTTCTTAGATCTAAGGAATGATTAGATAGTTATATTAATAGCCAGCGCCCTTTTCTGTGAAAGGTTTACCATATCCCAAAAATTTTCCGATTATCTTCGGAGACGGCTCAAATCATGGTCTTAGCAAAATTTGCTGTATCATACTGACGGTTTTTTTGTTATCAAAGATTAAAGAATGATTAAAGAATGAACTATTAAATACTATTAAATAAATAAATTAAATAGTAGTAACTATTTATATTAATAATGTGATTACAAATAATGTGAAATAGTAATTTGGTTTTTAGATGACTATGCTGGCAGATTTTCTATTAGTCCTTCGATGGCACACTTCCCGACGCGTAACATAGCTGGCATACTGGGATGTTTTTGACCCCAAGCGAAAAAAAATTCCCGCAAAGAGCCAAATCATTTTAAGTAGCTGAATTTTTCACACAATTTTAGAAAGTTACTCCGAAGAATGCTGCGGGTTATTCAGTTCAAGATTTATTTTAAATATGAAAAAAAGATTGTAAAAGTTAAACAATAGGGAAGTGACATTTCTCACGAAAAAATTAATAACAATTAACACCGTTTTCCATTTACTATTAGTACCATTTTTAAATGTTGAAATGACTTAAAGAAGTTTCAACTTGCCTGTGGTATTTTTGACCCCAGTGTGCCAGCGAAGGGTTAATCCGATTTTCGTGGGATGCCTCAAATTGAAGGTCTTGAAATGTAGATGTGCAATGAAAAATAAAATTTTCTTTGTTCAAACTGATGTGTTTTTGTTACGAAAGATTAAAAAATAGGGACATTTCATTTTTAAGACACTATGGTGGAATATTTGTTTGTAAGTCGATTCTCTCTAAAGATGGCTCAAATTGAATAATTTGACATTTTGATGTTTAAAAAGTAAAACATGATATTTTCAATTGACCCTTTTTATAATCAGCGAATGAAAAATATAAAAATGAGAAAATTTTTTTTCCACCACTATATTGGAATACAGTCCAAGCTCCGAGCATTGCCGCCCCGAGCATTGCCGGTTCCCCGATTTCTCGCTAAGCACTACCTCCACTTTAGCGTCGCTCGCGATCGATACATTTCATAGCTTACGCTCCGAGGATTGCCGGGAACGAAACGTCCGAATCTGAAGGTTTTTTTCGGGCAAAATCTCGAAATTTTTCAGTCAAACAAATTGTTCATTTTATTAAACATATAATAAATGAAATATGAGGAAATCTGTTCGTTATTCAACATTATTTTTAATCCACTTAAAAAAATTTGCTATTATATAAAATCAAATTTATGTACTATAAGGTATCAATGTTTCTTGCACGAATATTTGTGAATATATTACAATATCAAAGATAGCTAACTAATCAATTTTTATTTTACTTTCCGTCAAATATTCAAGGGCTTTGCACAGAGATGTTTTGGATAAATGTTCAACATAAAATGTGAACGTTAAAACCTGGAAACAACCATAAAAAATTATAAAATCGCGTTCAAAAGATATTAGATGACTGATTTCAGCTCCCTTGATATGCATTTCTATGAGAAAACTGCTCGCAGTATTATTGCGCGATATAGAACGTGGAAAAGTGTGGAAGAATTTTCTCTTGAACATATTTTAGTTGTATCGGTTTTTGAATTTCCATTTTTCAAATGAACTAATATCTATTCTCACTGCTGTGAAGAAAGCTTTTCATTGTTTTTTTTTTGTTTACGTTTTTCATGTATATTATAATTACGAAGATTACACGAGTGACATCAAATTGTGGTTATAATTGATAATTCGATATTTAAGTTTCTCTTTGTTAAAAAAAAAACAAGCAATAAGACATAGTAATTATTAATGTACTGCACGAGATTACATATGTAACCTTAAAAGTGAGGTGAAATATTTGTCACTTTGACGCTTTGTTTACATTTATTCTAAGAATCGAAGATACCATAGCTAATGTTCGATTTTTATGTTTCACATACCTTTAAACTCGGGTTTATAACAAAATAATACGTTTTGAATCACTTTTGTACACATGTATGTACACTAGGTACATGAAACGATTTTCGAGATAGATTTTTAAACTAACCGACGCACGGCAATGCTCGGAGATTGTCAGCTGTATTCTTCTCTTCCACGCATTCGAGCGTGACCGAGCTTAGAGTGGGGGTTTACGACTTCTTGGAATCATACTCCCCTACAGCCCCGAAAACGGCAATGCTCGGAGCTTGGACTGTAATGGGAATATATTGGGGTCCGATATAATGTTTTATATCATATATATATAGGATGCTTAAAATTGAAGGTCCTCAAATATATATGTGGAAAAAGAAAATTATATTCAGTGGTTCGATTTTCTTCAATGATGCTTTCAAATTGAAGGCCTTTTGGCATGTCGATGTGTACTGAGAAATAAAATTTGCCGTGTCGATGCATTGTTTTTTGTAAACAGTCGTTTCAAATGCGAAAATTTTGTTCTTCAGAATATCTTTCCTTTCTGTTTTATTTTCTTTGGATTCTTCCTGACATCACCCACATCAAAATATCTCTTCTGCATGTGACCTTCTGCTTGAATAAATTATTTGTTCAGTTTTATATTACGAGGGAAAATTAATTTTCAATATGAAAAAGCTTTTATCTGAAATTCTGAGATAATACATGGAATGAATGTTTTTAAATGTGGAGTGAAATAATTTGTTTCAACTGTAATCATCAAGTGTATGAATAAATGCTTTCCTAGAAATATAAATTTGTGCATAAATGGTAATTTTTGTAATTATTTAGGTTGTGAATACATGTACCAAAATTTCATTATGAACAGCCGCATTATTTCAGTAGGAACAGCGGGACCTGGAAAAAGGACAATTTGTACCAAAATTCCGGTACAAATGGTCGGATTTATTTCGTACTAATTGACACTGCCAATTATTTGATGTCTTTTCTAATTTGACGCTCTTTTTTAATTGTTTGTTTAGCCTTAAAGTTTCGTACTAATGAGTAAATATTTTCAAACTTAAACACTTTAGAAAGTAAATGAATGTATCCTTAGAAATACAAGATTGGCCATAAATGGTTATTTTGGGTCGCATTTTAGTGAATTCTTTTGTCAAGGATTTGACGAAATTTTGTTACAAAAAATGTTTTGCTCTAATATAATGAAATAATTGTTTAAAGTGTACATTTCAAGAATATTAATGAATTCCTCCATATCAATAAAATAGTGTTATCTTATATAATTTATATTTTCATTTGATTAATTTTGAAATGAGTTGAATCAATATTTAATGTTTTCAAATTAGCTTTGAATTAGATTTTGACGAATCGTTTAACTGGATTATATATCCTGAAATTACACAAATCTTGAACCAATAGCAAGGGTTTCGTATAAGATGGCGTTTTGTCTGTTTTTATTTCCTATCACTTAACTGGTCTTCATGAAAATCTTCCGATTCTGCTCATTTATAGGATTTGAAAAAACCAAATGTCTACGTTCGCAAAAATATATGTACAATTTCTTTAAAAGATTTTTAATTAAAGCTTTTCAATAGACTGGACCGAAAAACAATATTTATGTATAACAAGAGCATCACGAAACTAATCTAAATTGGATTCATTCGAAAAATATAAAATTGTTCTCTTACAACACGGAAAGTAATTTTAAATGCAAAATAATAGTTGAACGCTCGATCCAAAATGAATATTCATAGAAAATGTCAATTCATTAATATTTGACAAATCTTACACATACAGAAACGAAAAACTATTTCAGACATTGTACTCTAAAAAATGTTTTCAAAGAGTTCAAACTCGGAATGAGTTGTCAAATATTTCTCATACATTTGACTAGACGTTGCGAAATTCAAGGACGACTAATTCATCCTCTTGTAATTGTAATTTAGTAAAATTAGTTAATACTACGTAATTACTTCTGATAACGCCTTTATGTTTTTTTTATTTATTCGACTTTTTAGCCGTTTTTATTATATTCTGAAGCGTCTTTTTTTAAAAGGGTTGAATTCAGTAGTGTCTCAGGTAATTTGAAAAATTTTGTATTTAAAAATTATGGAGCAATTGTCATTATTATTGCACAAAAAATTTTACTTTTTCTCCATCTTTCTGATTTTTTCAAATACGCTTGCAGTCTAGTCTGGCCCAGTGCTAATCAGCATTTCATTAAAGATTGTCTACGTCATTTTTCTCCGTCATTATCGTCAATCAAAATTTAAATTATGTCTCTTCGCAAGAAATACACTTTCGGCGGTTCAATTTATAATTTACTAACATATCTGACAGAGAATCAGGATCCATTAAAAAATTTGTAGAGTAACAAATTCTTCGCATAAAACTGCTCCCAATTGAAAGATTGTTGATTAAAAATGGATTATTACATATTATTTGTCAAGTCGACTGAGCGTTATTTGAGGGCCACTGCCTCTTTATTAATAATCACAGAATGTCGCAGATCCCGACGAGGTTTCTCGCACGCACTTTGTCTTCGTTTGAGTAGAGGAGAGAGTCAGAGAAACGAGAAGAAAATGAAGGGGTCGGAGAGAGATAGTTGGAGTGTCCGTTAGGATTGTCACGGGGGTGGCAAAAGCATAATAATAGCGAGAATGATACATGACTCTGAGATGAATAGAATCTCTTCTGGTACCAACGTTTGAAAGTCTGAGGACTTTACTTCACACTCTGCCACGCGCTTCTGTACAAACAGGCGCGTAAAGAAAAGGGGACGTGGGGGGTCTGCAATTCCAAAAAAAATTTCAAAGGAGCAATGACCGCCGAAATGTAACGAACAAATTTTCCCTCAAACATCACCATAGACAGTATTTCGTCAAAACAAAAATATAAATAGTTAATTTCATAAATACGGCAAGACGGAGCAAGACATGTTCGACACCCGCTTTTCATTTGAAGAAGGCAATAGCAAGTCATTAATGAAGATATTTCGTGTGCCCCACTTTATCCTACAGGGTTTCTGCCCTTTTTTTGAACAGAAAATTCAATATAATTCTCAAAATTAGAGGTCTCATGTGTCCCGCTTTCCCCGTTTCATCTTCCGCTTAGCTCAGCTTTACCGTACTCTAAAGTTGTCTAAAATTTAATTTCACTTTTCTAGATACTTACTCAGTTGAATAAAATGTAACAATTGGTATATCATATAATCTGGTTAGCATCTTATCTGGGCCAGGTACATTTTTCCAAATTAGAGGGTCTAGGTCTAGGCCTTTTTTTATCAAATTCGTGAATCTTAACATTTTTGATGGATTCACGTATTGATGATTGATTTAAAGTTTATAAGTGTGCTTGGCTGTTATTTTGACCTGTGGGTCCACCCTCTTCTTAATTTGCCAAATACCTACGATCCTGGTGCTATATATGACTAGTTGCTCTTTCCTCTGTTCTGGACTCTGCCCCAAGTGGGTGGCCATAACGCAGACAGACAATGGGACACGTGTTTCCGTCACGCAACGTTGTCGTCTCGTGAATCGTCGTAACAAACCAGATCGTTATGATAGTTGACGAGATGACGATTTTACATGACAGGTGACTAGTGACAAGGCTGACGTTGTTTTATCTCTTTCCATTCTCCACTTTCTAGGCTCCATATTTTATTCAATTGTTTCAAAGCATCACAATTAATTATATATATATATATATATATATATATATATATATTTAATTTTCATGTAGAGTTGCTTTACCACTATTGGTTATAATTTTTCCTGACTTCATTTTTCTTGGTCGACTGGTCTGTATTTAAAGTTTTAATATATATTATAGTCAGTTAAGAAAATCTCTTCATCTCCGCTGAGAGCTGAATCCAGCTCCCTATGATGATCTCTATGATTACGTAAGGGCGATTTTGACAATTTTTTACTCTTCCTCCCCCCCGCCCACGTAAGGATACATAAGATTTTGTTGACCCCCCCCCCCCTTTCTTACGTAATATTTGACTTACAATTTTTGTAAATAGCGACCCTTGCGTAATTAATGAATGGCCCCTAACCACGTACGCGTCGCATTTCAGAATGACGGAACGCACCGAACAAAGAGTATGCAATAAATTTTGCCACAAACTCAGCCATTCATGTTACTCAAATTAAAGTGGTGAAAGTAGAACAAGTGCAAGTGATAATCAATGTAAATCGTCAACACTCCAAAGTGTCAGACGGTGAACAAAGAGTATAACACAGAATTTCTGAAGCGATTGAGTGACGGAGTGAGAAGGAAACGGCCAGATTTTCTGGAAAGCGGTGATTGTGTCCTTCACCACGCAAGCTCATTCATCGCAGCTTATTTAGCAATTTCTGGTGAAACACGTCCTGAAGTAATTTCGGCAACCCATGTAAAGTCCTGACCTGGCTCAACGTGTCTTCTGGCTGTTTCCCAAATGGAAGTATCCTCTAAAAGGAAAACCATTTCAAGACGTAGAGGAAATAAAATAGATATAATCGTCATTGACCGCAATTAACTCTTAGTCCTGGTACATCATAAGTTCCGATACTATTCGGACACTTTATATACTTGTAGATGATTCCAACCTTATAATCAGATTTAGTTTCGATGATAGACTTTTTTTCTCAGTGACACATATATTTGTTCCAGCTGTTATTTTTTTTGGTCTTCTGGTATGTATCAATAATAAATTAAATCTTGTTCTCTCCGTGGCTAACTGTTAAGAGCATAAGACTTTAATAGTATTATTACATACCAGAAGACCAGGCAAAATAACATCAGGAACTATAATTTTCATGACCGGCAGATTTTTCATTAAGATGCGGATCTCTATCTCTGTTAATCTTATTTTAACGATGGTAAAACTTTTACAGGCTTTTCAAGTGATCAATAATAAATTCAAATAATTTGAGTTCATTCGAATTGCATGGGCCATAAATCTCTATGATGTGCTGAAATTAATGGAACATTTTGTCGTCGGATCTAAAATAATCGAATGAAACGCTATTTTCGACTTCATCGAATCTCGTAATCCGCGTTAAATCATGCGAATCAACGTGCTAACGAGGACTAGTGATAAACGACCACTTTCCGAAGACGGCTTGCGCATCATCGCCGTGCAAAATCCCCAGACAGCCTTGCGGGGGGTGGTAGAGTGCCGGAGGGGGCAAAGAGACACAGACTAAACATTTTAACTCTGGAACTTTCATTGCAAAAACGAAAAACCTTCCCGTTTTCTCGGCTGTGCGAGTAGGTTAATGACATCGATCAACAGTGAGCTAATTGGTCTCATTAATAGATGGAAATTATTAATAATAATCTTCGAATTCGTTTCCTTCGCTTCGTCCACATTGAAGCTCCTATGTTTCCACCTGCTCTTCGCATGGTTTTTGACTTTTCATTTTTTTCTACCATCCACATTTACAGTTAATTAGTATATGTCAGTTTTGTATCTTGTGAAATTCTGTTTCTACTCGAAGCTGTTGTGATTGCATGAAAATTCTATAGTTTGAATCGGAATATCAAATTCTTATCATGTTAGATCAACATAACAATCATTTTTATCTGATTATAGAATCATTGAAAATTATATAAATAAATAACTCAACGCTGTTATTTTCACTATTAACATTCGGAGAATTTGTGATTATAAAATGTATACAATTGAATAAATGTTAACTTTAAATCTTCAAGATTAAACTATGCAAAAAATGTATTCAAAATTTCATTTAAAACTTAAGAGTTTTCAATTTTTTGCATTCACAGTTGAAAGTTATGCAAGTTGCAAGTTTTAGAATGAAAAGTTCTGTAATTTATATGATCTATATCATACGTTTTTCCAATTTGGAAGATTTCGAATCGAAAACTTGACTTTTGCTTTACAAAATCATAAAAATTCAACAATTTTTCTTTATACATCTTCAAAATTTAAGAGTTTTTAATTGTAGCTCTTCAAAATTGTAGAAATTGTAATTGTGAACCCTTAGGTTGGAAAGTTTTTAATGTTGACAATTTTATAATAAAAATTTGGCAGGTGTAGCTCACTATTTTGCTAGACTTAAAAAGGAGCTTATAATGTTGAGTACCCGGTTTTTGAAATTTCTTGAGCGGTAACGTATAATTTGTGTTTCAACCCAACAAAATGAGTCCTAGAAGAGTTCGGTAAGCATCTTCCAGCTAGGTCAAGTGTAAAGGTCAAAGATTATTATAGGTTATAATCAAGGGATAGGTGAGACCTACTGAATATTCATAGCAAATATCAAACCTAAACCTAAGACCCAAAAGAGAATAATCTAATGAATAATTATGAATGCTGGAATTGGTAGATGGTAAGTTCTCCATTTTATCCCAATTATATGCAGATATTTCATCTATTCTTCTTTGTTCTTCTTCATTGGATTAAAAATGATTAGTTTTGCTGCCGCAGTTAACAAGATGGCGTGTATCCCAAATTATACTATATCATCTGAAATGAAATATATCCTATTATATCGAGTTATATTCTAAATGTATCATGTCTTATCTCATTGTTATTAGTAATTAAGAAAAAAAGAATTGAAAAATGAGGAAGATATATGAAGACATTTTGAGCATGATAACCAGCTTGAGATATAAAGTCCCCTTCAATTATTTTCTACATTTGAAACAAACAAAAAATGTCACAAAACCTTTATAACGGCAGAAACGTTTTTTTGCTGTATGAAGCGGTTGAAGTAGCACACGTCACAATAGTGGTTTGAAAAAAGATTTGAAAACATTTTTTATTATTTATACCATTCTTAGCTTAAGGAGAAGAAAAATATCAACATATTTGGAATACTATTTGAGTAACTTTCATGTATAAATTATCCTTTTGGATCAATCTAGTTATTATCATTATTGTTATTTGGCATGAATGTAAATGCTTCTTCGAATGGAAATAAATTCTGCTTCAAGAAATTTCATCTGTCTAATGGGAGATATTTCAGTGTACATTAGCAATTGCGTTTTCAGTTGACTTTTTGGATTCGTCTGTATATATTCAAGTCAAACAAAAATCCGTTCTCTCTCCATATTTCTGACTTACAGCCTGTCGAAATCGGTCGGAGAACCCTTATTTATTGGCGTCTGGTTGTAGACCTTTTCCTCTTATTTCCAGGCGATATACGCCTTGCCCTCTACTTATTCAATACTCAGCACGCTCTCAGCCTTCTCACCCACGCTAGATACCAATTTTACATTCCCAGCGATTGAAATGCAGTTTTAAGAAAAAGTTATTTCCCTTCTGGAGAAAGACCTACCAGAAAAAAATTTGCGTATAAAATGATAAAATCTTAATACTCTCTGAACGCTTCTTGAACATTGGCTGAATATTTGATTGGTGGAGTTTTGACTTCTATTGGTACCGTATAAAAACTAATTAATCTCTTTTACACTATACTTTTGTTTGTTATTAAAAATATACAAATGGTTGATTCACGCCTGGAATCGCTGGCGCTTGGCTCAGGACGTGCCGTCTGAGTTTGCTGCAAAGTCGGGACACCCTAATATATTAGTTTCATGTGTAGTTACATAACACGAAAAGTTCGCAATTGCATTCCCGACGTCATCGTCGTCGGCGAGAGTCGTCCAGGAATGCGTGCTTTCGCGTTCTGCATATAACGATTCGTTGCACTTTGCCACAGGCTGCTTTGTCACCCGGAACCATCTTTGTCAGTGAAAGCCCCTGAAGATTTCCATTAATAGTACAGAAAAAAACATATATATTCCTTATATTCAGGGGCAGATTGGGTACAGACCATAAATTCAGATTACATGCAATACTTGTCGAATGTCGTTAGTACTTTCTCTTATTGTCATTGTTGAGTGATAATAAGTTTTCAGGTACTAAAACTTCAGGAAGTTAATGTCTCATACATGCCTTCAATATCATTCATCCACTATCATCATTCTCAAACCTTTAGGTTTTTATTGTTAAATTGTGATCGACATGTGGGCAATAAGATTCATAGACGCGTGAGCACTAGGTGACGCAAATACTTGTGGAATACAGACATCTGACATATTATGCTGCTAAGATTTACTGGTAACACCCACATGGCAGATGCGTTCAATTGCGCGAAACACACACGAGGCTTGGATTCTCGGGAATGATAGCCGTTCGTCGCAAAACGGCAAAGGAGTCGCGAACAAAGGAATGTCGATTCTTCGAGGTTGATAATGGTGTGACTTTAATTCTAGCCTGACAAAACCTATTAAGTATTCTGGGGATAATTATGAAGGACTGATTATAACTTGGTTCTCTCCATGTTTGTTTACTGGAAAAATATCATTGTCACGCAATGGACCATAAAACTCAGCTGTCCAAATTTTTCATCTAGCGATTATGTACATACTACAGCGCAATTATTCTGATTTTAGTGTCGCATAAACATTGTGAATGATAAACTTCATAAGCTGCATTCCAAAATGACGATTCAAAAAGCGGTTTTAATTTTTGTCCAATGGGACTCGTAACTCATGATTTACCGTTTGTATCTTGTGTGAATTAGCAGCTCGTTTCACGGGTTGTACGATACACTGATACCAAAGCCACCCACTAAACGTCACTCGTCGCCATGGAAGTAAATGGGAAAACAAACGAGTGTTGCCATCCCAAGAGTCATTTCAAAACGCGTGCAAGGTCGTTCATACAATTTACGTCGACGGGAATGACGCACTTGAGTCACGCTCGAGTCTCAAACATCTGTGTGATTTGTCTAATACGAAATTAGGAAAACTGAATCATTGGCTGATTTTCTAGAATCTTCTTAAATGTAACAAAAATTGAATTATTTTACTACACAGGATTCAGTGGAGTATGAAACTGTATTGTTTAACGAGAATCAATCTAATTTTATTTTTAAATAAAGTTTGCAGCAACAACTGATTGAAGCATGATAAGTAGTTACTTCTACCGATAATGCCATTAACAACATTAACTCAATTGAGAATTCCAATACTCTTGTAGACATTGTAGTAGGTACTCTTTACTCTATTAATGTATCTTTACTCTATTGATCATTAATCAATGGATGGCAAACTAAGTAATGCCAATAATCGGAATCGTCCGATATTAATCACTAATAACTAACGGCAAATATTCGAAATGCTAAAAAGATATATAATCTAGGCATCTTATTCAATTGTAATACTTCCAGTTTCTCAATTAAGTAGCCAGAGCATGAATGTAAATCTCACGTGGCTCCAGAAACAATGGTCCTTCTGCCCCTTTCCAACGAGCATATTCATCGTCGTTCTATGAATAATTACAAAGATCGTTGTCAGTGAGCTGCACAACTGTTCGTAATGCATCAGTCAGCCTCTAAGCGAAAGATGAATATACGTCGCCTGCCGATTTTCCAGGAAGGAGTACCGGAAAGTCATTCACAATCTTCTACAAAAATGACTGGAAACTAAACTTCAAATAAAAAGTATTTTCAAATAAATTTACAAACCTCCAAGAAACATATAAAGAAATTTACAAGAAAAATTTGAGGTCCTCCGCGAAAGGCTTTTCCCTTGCAATGCTTGTTAGTCTAAGATTAAGTAGATACATACAGTATTAGTCAGACTTGGATGAAATATGTATATTTGTAGGCAGAGGTAATGTATCTGTTTGATGAGGATGCAAAGAGGCTGGAGAGAAGTAAGATTTTAATAACTAGTGTGCACACGCCCCCAAGCATAAGACACTTGAGTGGTTGGCTGCATTGTTCACTCGCCTGGCGCTATTCTCGTCAAATTATTATTACCCAGTTTCAGGGGCCCGAGACGAATTCAAGTTACATTCATAGACCGAGGCGGGCTCCGTTCACGGGGATCATGACGATTCATAGTCCGTCGTCCCATTAATGAGGACTCTCCTCTTCGGGCCACTACACCGACCACTACTGTTATTATAGCTGCTCATAACAGTTACCGTCCGTTGGAAAGACTGTCGCGTCCAGCCACTATGAAGCATTGAGTCTATTTCAAACGGTGTCGCAAACAGCGCTGGCCCTTGTATCGTAAGTGCCTGAATACCTCTGCACACTTTCTACAACGACACAGTAGTTGAGCTTCCTAAATTTCATAATTTTAGGTGAAACAAAAGCATAGTGATTGAATAATTTAAAATAGAAATCAGATTTTGAACTTCACCATTTTCCACCCTTGTCAGGATGTGGGTTATTGCCAAAAAGTTGTGAGACTGCAGTCAGAACTGTCTTAGAGATTATCCATATTTAATTCATTTTTTATACCTTCTTCCATGAGTTTTCCTCATTTCCCACCCCCTCAAACCCTACCTTCATTTTCGTCTTTTCACCCCCTTTTCATACCCTTTCACCCATCACTCTGCTTTCCCTTTCTATTCTCCGCTACACTCCCCTCCTCTCCTCTCCCCACCACTCCATTTCTAAATCGAGCTCTACCCTTTTCCTTCGTCATAACTCTCTCCTTATCACCCACAGCTGCTTTGCCAACAGCTCTCGGCCTCAAGACCTTTACATTACATTTCTTAATGTCTCCTTTTTAAGCTCCTCACCCACTTCTACTTCTACTCACTCCCCTAATATTTTCCATTCCACTTTCTCCTCCGCCTCACTCACCTTTCAATCTCCATTCTACCACTTTCTACCTCTTATCCCCTATCATGTTTCTTCTATCCTACCTTCTCCTTCTCTCGCCTTCTTGTACGTGACTGAATCAGCTAGCACCTCCACAACGCAACATCAATATTTATTTTATGCTAGAATTTCGGGCTAATTATGGGCTAATTTTGGGTGGTAATGCCGATTTTAGGGTTCTTGTATTTTTCTCAAAAAACAAAATTTTGGGTGGAGGTGCTGACTGTCCGAGCAGCTAGCACATCCAACACATAAAAACCTTATAATTTTAAAATCTATTCATTCCAGAATTTCGGGGTATTTTCGGGATCTTGAAATACCAAAAAACCAATTTCGAAAAAACAACCCCTATCCTTGACAAGCAACCCTTAATTTTGAAAAATAATTTTCGGACAAAACAAACTACTCCAGAATTTCGGGCTATTTTCGGGCTCTTGAAATACTTAAAAACAAATTTCGAAAAAGCAACCCCTGTCACTAAAAACCAACCCACAATTTTGAAAAACAATTTTGGGAAAAAACAAACTACTCCAGAATTTAGGGCCATTTTCGTGCTTTTTAAATACCAAAAAACCAATGCCGAAAAAACAACCCCTATCATTGACAACCAACCCTCAATTTTGAAAAATAATGTTTCGACAAAGCAAACTACTCCAGAATTTCGGGATATTTTCGGGCTCTTGAAATACCAAAAAAACCAATTTCGAAAAAAAACTCCTATCATTGACAACCAACCCTCAATTTTGAAAAATAATTTTTGGAAAAAAAAAATACTCCAGAATTTCGGGTTATTTTCGGGCTCTTGATATACCAAAAAACCAATTTCGAAAAAAACAACTCCTATCATTGACAACCAACCGTCAACTTTGAAAAATAATGTTTGGACAAAACAAACTACTCCAGAATTAGGTTTATTTTCGGGCTCTTGAAATACCACAAAACCAATTTCGAAAAAACAACCCCTGTCACTGACAAGCAACCCTCAATTTTGAAAAATAATTTTTGGCCAAAACAAACTACTACAGAATTTCGGGCTATTTTCGGGTTTAACGTCATTTCATATCATTTGAGGAATTTTACGAAATTTATTGGGATTTTCTGGTATTTTAAGGAATTTTACGAGACCATATGGAATTTTGCGACAACATTATACAATTTTACAGTATATATGAAATTCATGAAGTTTATTTTTTAAACAAAAGTTAAGTTGTATATTGTATATAAATATTGTAAATAAACACAGAATTGTTCATTTAGAACGAAATTAACATACGGAAAAAATGCCTCACGACGAACGAAATGTATTAAGATCACATTGGCGAATATTACTACTAATATTTAAATAAAACTGCCGATTTGCTCAATGCTGCAAAAGTTGAATTTGATATTACAGCGCCAAAGCATTAAAAACCGAATAAAATGATAACCTTCTCATCATTTCTTGACTAAACATTACACTTGTGTCAGACAAAGCTAATTCACTTTTAAAGCAATAGCTATTTTTTTCAAAAACCCTCTCTCGCTAAATTGGAAAATCTCGATATTTTTCTGCTGTATGTTTACATGGAAAAATGTCAAGAGGCCGTACTCGTAAAACAACTCTATAAGAAAAAAACGCAGGTAACGGAGAACTCGATTCTTTGGCGTGCTGAGGCCTTCAGCTTAAGGCTGAACAGATGTGTTCCCAGCATGGGTTTCTGATGGTTTTAGCTTTGAAAACTGAAAAGTTTCATCAATTTGTCGATGTATTTTCCATAAAAACTGAGAACGAATTTTATTACAAAACTTAAACTTTATGAAACCGAACAAGATTATTTAATATTAAAAATAAAACACAGGAAAAATGGCGCTACCAGAATTGAATCAATAATTATGTTTTTGAAAAATTTCAAAACTAAAATATTGCCCAATCTGTAAAATTATTTCAAAAATTGATTAAAATACGAGTTGCATTGAGATTTAATAATTTTGATTTAAAAACTTGAAGAATTTCGGAACTTCAATATTGTAAAATCCACAAGAATGTGGTGATTTCGGTGATATGAGCAATAGAGAAATTTGTCATAAGAAAATCTTGTTGTTTTCGCCGAGCAGAACTCAGCACAAATTTCTCACTTTGTCCAAAAATTATTTAAAAAAATTGAGTAGTAGTTTTCACTGATTGGGGTTGATTTTGGAAAATTAATTTTTTGGTATTTCAACAGCCCGAAAATCGGCATTACCGCCAAAATCAGCCCGAAAATAGCACGAAATTATGAAGTATTTTGCGTTGTTAAAAAAGTATTTAAAAAAATGAAGGATGGTTGTCAGTGATAGTGTTTGATTTTGAGAGATTGCTTTTTGCGGTTTTCTAGAGCCCGAAAATAAAACAAAATTCTCGATTAGCTGGTATTGTCCAAAAATTATTTTTCAAAATTAATGGTTGTTTGTCAGTGATAGTTTTTTTTCTGAACTGGGTTTCGGGTATTTCAAGAGCCCGAAAATAGCCCGAAATTCTGGTATGATTAGATTTAAAAATTTTAAGGTTTTTATGTACTGGAGGTGCTGGCGGCTCAGGAATTCAGCACCTCCACAAAAACTTTCGTTTTTTTGAGAAAAATGCAAGAGCCCAAAAATCGGCATTAACACTCAAAATAAACCCGAAAATAGCCCAAAATTATGGAGTATTTTTTTGTTGTTTGAAAAGCATTTTCCAAATTGGGGGGTAGTTTTCAGTAATAGGAGTTGATTTTCGGAAATTGATTTTTTCGTACTTCAAGAGCCCGAAAATAGCTTGAAATTTTGAAGTAGTTTGTTTTGTCCAAAAATTATTTTTCAAACTTGAGGGTTGGTTCTTATCGTGGCTCTTCTACCAAACAGTGACTGTAATGTGACGATTTTGAATTCGATGAAAAAATATATGGACAAAAAAACATTCCTTTAGTGTCAGAATGGTTATTAATTTTTATATCTCAAGGTGAACTTGAAAAACAAATTAAATTTCATTTCATTCAATTTTATTTCACGCATTGACCCATTGATTCAACTTTTAGAGAATCTCTAATGAGTGTTTCCTAATTGTAAAATAAACTGTAAACCTTTTTGAACTTACATGCTTCCTTATTCCTATAATATGCAATTTGAAAGGTTTTAAATTTACATAAAGTATACAATTTTGAATTTTTTATATTCTTATTCTTTAGGTTTACAATAATTGTGGAATATAAAAGGTTATGTCTTGAGAATAGGAATTCCAGATTTTTTTTCATTTTAGTTACAGCATACTTTTTCTGTAATGTTTACCGACAATTTTCGTGAGATATACAGCATTTTTACTCTGTGTTATGTTGGCGTCGATAAAGTTTTAAATCACTTAAAAGCTCTATAAAGATTACAGGAAATTCTGTATGCTTTATATGGAAAGCTGTGCTGTCGTTATTTCAACATAGGACCCCAGTAACATTAACATATGTTTTATCCGCGTAGAAATTCATATAGAATGCACAATTCTCCCAACATTGTACATATATGTATGTTCTCTTTAACATTGTATATATGGAACAAATAATGCTGCTCTTTCACTTATTTTGGAATGAATTCTAGATTTTTATCTTTTTTTTTTTTCTTAAAATGCATTGCACTCCTTTTCGGCATTCTCCTCTGCCATTCTCGGCATGGTCAGATGCAAACGCGTTCCACGCGACGCCTGAGCACGCGAAACAAACAAATTAACTCACCCTTCGAAGCGTTCGCACGTATGTACTACACATAATGCAACGGGAGCCCAAGAAGCGAAGTGCCGAGGAAAAAGAAAAAAAGCTGTCCGGAGAAGAAAGAGGAAAAGTTAAAACAGTGCGACAAAGACAACGCGAGGAACGTCAGACAGTGGAGGGCGTGGGAGATGCATTTATAAACTCTTCTGTGAACCTGGGATCACGTGATTTATTGCGTACTTTTCGCAAGTCTCAATAAAAAAACTCACCCTCTCTCGCTGTCACCCTTTGCGCCACATTTCCTTCCATTTTGGTGTCTTCAGGTTTTCAGGAATCTAAAAACAAGTCAGTCTTATTATATTTCAAGAGAAAGACAGTTCTATTTTTAACTAAATAGTCGATTCTTTAACCAAAAAAGACTAATTTTTTAGAAAACAGTTGAATTTTCAACCAATAGAGAAGAATTTGCAACCAAGTACTTTTCTGAAACAAAAGATAAATTGTCAACAAAGTGGTTGAATTTCCGAATCAAAAATATGTGTTTTCAACAAAATAGTTGCATTTTTAAACTCATAGTTGAATTTCGACCAGCAAAGATGATTTTTTAACCAAATAGTTCGATTTTTAACAGTAATAAAATTAATTATCAACGAAATATTCAAATTTTTAACCCAGAAAGATACATTTTTTAGAAAAGAGTGGAATTTTCTATTTGGAATGATAAATTTACCATATAAAAAGAGGAATTTTCAAAAACTTTCAACTGAAAACGCTCAATTTTCAACCAATAATGGAATAGTTGAATTTCAAGTTTGAGAAGTTAATTTTTAAACAAAAAAGGTGAATTTTCAGTGACAATTTTGATAGCGTTTTCATTTTTATTTCATTATTATTTTACTGTTTGATTTTTTCAATTTTTATTTCAAAAACTGCACATTATTGTTTTTTATTGACTTCTCATTTTAATTATGACAAAATTTTTTTGGTGGAATTACATTTTGTTTTCTACTTTTTTCTTATTGAATTTTAATACCCCGAAAAAGTTGTCCACCAATGCCGAATTTTTACTTCCGAAACCTTTTCTCGATCGAACAACATCTTTTGATTATTCTTTGGATTTGAAAATCGAATTTTGGAAATTAAACAAAAATACTTCTATTACTTAAAAAATTCTGGCTAACTTTCTCAATCGACGGTTATTACTAATAATTACTAATATAGAATCAGAAATTCAAACACAATTTTCTGCCCAATTTATAATTCTACGAAAACTTGCAAAAAACTCTTATATGAACATTCTTCGTCGCGTTTAAAACTTTCCAAAATCACAAAAAAATCCAAAAACACAATATCGCAAAATCCCTAAACAACGAAAAAATTTGTTTTTCGAGAAAGGAAAATCATGGCATGTTTCTTTGGTTCAAGCTGAAAAAATTACAGGTTCAACATGTTAACTTTTTTTAAAATATTCGTATCTTACTCAATACGAGAAAAAAATTTTTTTTGCATATTTTCACAAAATCCAAAAATCAGTAAGAATGTTTTCTCCAATTTTGAATTTTACATTGGTATTCGTTAATGAAAACCGGACACACCCAAAATTTACCAGTACTTTTGTACCAATAGGAAATTTTTTTTAAAATTCACAAATCCAAAGAATGAACAGAAGATATTGTCGAATTGAAAAAGGATTTTGCAGGCGAAAAGCTGGTATGAAAGGCAAATTTTGCGGGGTATTTAAATCCAATCAGAAAAAGAGTTGGAAAGCGAACCGGTCTATTAGGCACTGATTAGAGGAGATTCCGCTTACATTTGAAGAAATTATTATAATTATACGTTAATTAAACGTTTTTTATAGGATCACTCTAAGAAAAGTAGACTTATCACAGCATATGGGCCAAGAAATTTATGGATCATATGCCCCATTGATGTACGATATTTCTCCTCTCTTTGACATATCATGGATTAATTGCCACTTAACGCGATATTAGTAGGCGAGAGAGATTTCTGACAGTTCTGAAAGCAAGTGCAAAATTTCCTGCTACTGACTGGGATGAGACGATAATCCGCCGCTTCCGAAAGCCGTTGCACTAAAATTATTTACGTCTTATGTACGCCCTCACCGGTATCTTTATATGACAGGTCCGAACATAGAAATCGTGGGAAACACAAAATATTAATAATATGATAAAAACTGAATCTTCTTGTCATGTAACTTCAATGTTATTTAAAAATGATAAACAATAGTATATTATGCACCAAGTGTGAAAAATGGGACTTTATTGACGAGTGTATCACTGTAAAACAAAAGTATCATTTCAAGGCTAGTTTTCGGTATTGAAACAGTCCTCCAAAAATATAGTCTCGAGTGGCTCTATTTTAATGCCACTTTATTTTGATGCCACTAAATGGCATTTGACTATAACTCTTTTGGATCGAAACAGGTACAAAGTGAGAATTAAATTTTTTCCGTTCCAAATTAAGCATGAAGTTGCAAGAAATTAAAACAATTGCGCAGTGCATTATTTCAGTTCGCTAGTATGTACCACTTTTCAATCTGAAGTAAGCAAAGTAAAATAGCACGAACGATGGCTTCAAAAACAGACGAGTTGGTCTTGTAACAGGACGCTAAAAAAATAATGCTTAAATAAAATGGAACCATAGTTTTTACAGCGATGTTTTCAGTATGAGTCGAAGGCGAGAGTGCGAGCCGAAGACGAGCACTGAAAATATACACTGGTCAATAAGTCCCTCTCCCAATGATTCACGTGATGTTTCATATGATAAATGCATTGATATGGCCCTGTCTTTTATGCCTGTGAAGACAACCTTAATTACCGATTTTCAAGGTCATAGCTATGAAATGGCTACGTACGTCTATGCCGTCAAGCCATGCCATATCAGCCCATAGATATCTAATGACCATTATAAGCCAATCAGCTGGAAAAGGGAACTTCAGGTTCGTTTCACAGGCTTGAGATACAACTGTATTAATGCATGTATTTTATATAACCATATTTCGTGTTCTATTTTCTGAGCAAAATCGTATTCGAGGAAATGGGCCATGAATAGATTACGTAAAGTCTTTTGGGTCGAGGGAGAGGGGTAAGTCAAATATTTTTCTATACTGTCTTACCCAGATGGGGAGTACCTGGTGAAAACTATTTCTTACATAAGATATTTTCAAGAATATTAGTAGTACCTACAAATTAATATTATATTAATATTAAATTATCATATTAATATTATTATATTATATTATATTATAATAATTATTATTAATATTATTATATTAATATTAAATGTTATAATCATAGATTTTCTAAATTAAATGAATAAACAAATAAGGAGTCATCTACAACCCTCTTTATTTAAACTGTCGTTCTTCAGTTAATAAATTATAAAAATTCCTATTTATTTATACACGTTTCACAGTCATCCTTTTCGGTTGCAAAATTCAAGTGTATTGATTGAAATTCGTCTTTTTCATTAGAAATTTCAAAAATCTGAATGAAATTTTGTTTGTTTTGGGTTTGAAAAATCATATTTTGTTATAAAAATTCCATATTTTCTGGTTAAAACTGCATATTTTTGGTAAAAAATGAATTTGTTTCAGCGAAAGTTAACTTTTTTGTTGAGAATTCATATTTTCGGGTTCAAAATTCAACTGTAAAAACAGTCGAATTTTGAACAATTTGTTAAATAGTCAACTAGTTGGTCAAAAGTTGAAATAATTTCTTAAAAATTAATTCCATTAGTTGAAGATTCGTCTTTTTGCTCAAAAATTAATTTCTCCAATTAAAAATTTGACAATTTTGTTGATAATTCCCTTGTTTGTTGGTGAAAAATCAATTTTTTAAATGTAGAATTCGACTATTTCATTTTTGGTTGGAAATGTATCTTCTTTGGTTGAAAATTCACACCTTTGGGTTAAAACTACAATTGTTTGTAGAAAATTCATATTTTCGTCTGGAAAGTTAAATAATTTTGTAGAAATTCAACTGCTTGGTCAAAAGTAAAAAATGAAACTGCTCAATCTTCTTGGTTAAAAAATCTAATACTAGTTTAAAAATGTATGAATTTTGTTGAGAATTCGTCTTTTCCAGGAAAAAATTATTATGTGTGATTGAAAATTCATCTTTTCGGTTGATGATTGAATTATTTGGTTCAAAATTTATTTGGTATGTACCTTATTGACTAGAAAATCTCTCTTTTGAGAATTCAACTCTCGTTAAAAATTCGTCTCTTTGATTCGGAAATTCACCTCTTTCGGTAGACATTTCATCTTTCTTGGTTAAAAATGCATTTAGTTAGTTGAAATGAATCATTTTTGGTTGAAGATTAAACTATTTTGTTGGAAATTCGTATATTCTGTTCAATTCAACCATTTTTGATTTAAAATGAAAACATTCTTTTGGTTAAAGTATGAACTATTACATTTTTTCGTTGAGAATTAATCTTTTTTGCTTTAAAGTTCAACTACTCTAATGAAATTTGAACTTTTTTGTTAATTCCTAAAGAAGAGTACAATTTTACCACCCATCCCTCCCCAGACTGATCAGAACAATTTTTTCCGTAAAAATTACGTAACATGAGCGGGAGCAGTTAACATATGACGAACCCTCAAAAAGGTAGGTACTTGGTTCAAAATTCCAGAAAAAACAAAATTTATGTAATGTATGCACGACCCGAAGAATCGTTTTAATTAAAAAGATTATTTTTTCCTTCATTAAAGTTATTCGAACTTAATACCTATCTTCCTTTCCCTAATCTTCATATATCTTATTCATTCCCTCTCATCTCATTCCTGTCACGTTACGGTATAATTTAAAAATCATGTTGTTTACGATGACACGAGTAATTAAATTATGGTAATTTAAATGTCATAATCGTTGAAGCTTGATAGACCTAATGAAACAGTTATCCTTAAAATCTTATACCTTTTTTCATCAATTTGCATGTACTTCGTCATTCGTCGCTGTTCATGAGCGAAATCGTCCGTCTACTTTCTTCTTTTTCCTCATTTTCTGTTTCTTCTTTCTTCTTTCCTCGTCTCCACGTTCTTCATCTGCCCCTGACCTTCAAGGCGAGAAACTCTTCAAGATCCATCGGCCTGCATTCGAAAGAGTCAAATCTATCTTTAACTTTGAACTTTGTGCTTCCTTTTAGCTTTGATACTTGGACTAGCTACTAATTCCATCAGTACAAAAGGAATAACCGTTTTCTAGATGAAAACTACAATACAGGTGACATTTTGTGACGATAGTCAATCCCGGGATATCAAAACGGTGCATATCGTTCTGATTATCAACTTCAGATCAAAATGATCCACTTTTTCGGATTGAAATATAATTTTTACACAACTTCATTCATATCTGTCGAGTCGCAGGTGTTATACTTTTCATTGAAAGTGGTAAGTTAGGCATGAACGACATAATGTTTTTGAAGCAAGAAGTGTTTTAGAAACTTTTTAATTTCAGAGTGGGAGAAAAATTATAATTTTCCTACATTGGCATATAAATCTCGGCGCTGGAAATTGTTTTCTTTCTAAAACTGTTTTTCTAGATTTACCGAGATTCGACTGACACTTCTGGAAGATTCACAACTAGAAAATATCAATTTTGAACCAAATAATTGAGTTTTCAGTATAAGATGATTTCAATTGAAATTAGAACGACTTTTCAACAAAATAGTTAAATTTTCAACCTAAGAGATACATTGACAACTAAAATGGAGAAATTTCAACTGCAACAGTTAAATTTTCGAATGAAAAATTAATTTTTAACCACAAAAAAAAAACGAATTTTCAACAAAATAGTTCATTTTTTAACCAAAGAGATACATTTTCACCTGGAGTGATGAAACTTCAAACTAAAAATAAAGTTTTACAAAGGAGTTCAATTTTTACCAAGTACTTCAATTTTAAAAGAAAACTACGAATTTTTAACCAAGATGATTAATTTTCTACAAAAAAAGACAAATTTCCAGCAAAATATATGACAAATCAGTTGAATTTCCATCTAAAAAAGCTCAATTTTCAACCAGCTAGTTCAATTTTGAACCAAAAAGATACATTCTAATCTAAAAAATGACTGAATTAAGTTTTCAGTTATAAAATTTAGATTTTACCCCCAAAAGATGAATTTTTAGTAGAGCAGTTTTATCTCCATCCAATGGCGGTTGAATTTTAGGCAAAAAAAAACTCTCAACAGTAACAAAAGTAACATTTGTTATTTCAAATAAAAAAATTTAATATCAAATTAAAAAAATGTTAATTTCAAATTGAAAACAGTTCGACTCGACAAAGAGAGACTAATTTACAATAAATAGGCGAACCTTCATCCAAAGCTGATGAATTTTCAAACTAAAAAGATGAATTTTATACCAAAAAAGACGAATTTTCAACAAAATACACGACTTTTTAACCAACTAGTTAAGCTTTCAAATACAAAAAGATAAATTTCTAACCAAAAATAAAATAGTCAAATTTTCAGGTAAGAAAATTAATTTGCAATCCGAACAATATTATTTTTGAAGAATCAGTGGAAGTTTTGTACAGAAAAGATCACTTTTTAACAAAATAGTTGAATTTTCCACCTCAGGGTTCAATTTTCAAGCGAAATGGTCGAATTTTTAATAGAATAGTATCATTTTTAACCAAATAGTCATATGTTTAAACAAAACAACTTAAACTTCAACCAAAAGCAGTTGCATTTTCAACAAAATAGTTGAATTTTTATATCAAAAAGACCATTTTTTTAGAAGACAGTTGAGCTTTCAATCGGAAAAGACAAATTACTTTATTCAAAAAGACGAAGTTCAAACAGAATGGAGAAATGAATTAAACTTAAAGCTAAAAGAAAAGAATTTTGGAACAAACAGTTTAATTTTCAACTAGAACGGATCGCTTCTCAATCAAATCGTTGAATTTTCAACTAAAGAAGATAAATTTTCTAACAGAAATCTGAACGGTTAATTTGAAATAAAAAGGAATTTTAGACAAAATAGTTCAATTTTTAACCAAAGACATGAATTGTCAAGTAAAATGGTGGATCTTTAACTGAAATAGTATGATTTTCAATGAAAAAAAAATTTTACCAAAAAAAAAACGAATCTTCAACAAACTAATTAAATTTTCGAACAATAAGATAAAATTTAAACTGAAATGATGGATGTTTAATCAAAAAAATGAATTCTTAACAAAGAATACTTTAAAATTCTATTGAAATGGTGAATCCTCAATTAGAGTATCTCAGTTGTCAATAAATAAATTAATATTGAACCAAGAATACAAGAATTTTCAACAAATTGGTTCAATTTCCAACCAAGTATTTGAATTTTCTAACAAAAAAGAAATGATTTTCTAACAACATAATTGAATTATAAATACATTTATTGATGATTTACCGATTTTTCGGACTCGATTCCTGTATTTTCAACAAAACAGTTGAGTTTTCAACCAAGAAAGATTATTCAGTCAAGAAAGAAAAAAGATGTCAACCAATAAAGCCCAAAAGATTCAAAAAAAAGAGTAATTTTTGGCCAATTAATTTTTTGCGTGAATTAATTTAGGAGTCATCCAAAACTTACGTAAATCGATTTGAGGAGAGGAGGCTTCGGAAAAGCGTACTGTTCCTAATGGATCAACAATCTAGTCCCAGTTTCAATCAAGTAGTTGAATTTTTTAACCAAACAGATATATTGTCAGGCTTCAATGTGCATGTAGAGGAGGGCTTACCACTTGCAGCCGGTGTTGACTGTCACGACAAGTGCCTCACTGCTATAAAGTTTTTCTGTAATTTTTTTCTTCGATTTTCAGGAATCCAGGGAAGGGTTACGGTAGTTACGGTCGCGGCTAATTACGGCTTATCGTTCACACCGAAGGTTCTGTTTTTTTAAATTTGAATTCACAATATATTTCAATTTCTCATTACAAACTCCAATTTACCGCGAAGGATTAGGGATCTGTCGAAGGACAAGTTCGAAAAAAATTTATTGCAGCCTGTTTGAACTAGTCTCTAGACTGCTACGCAGTCATAGACTGTCTCATGTTGAGCCCTAATGTAGAGGGTCATGACTCTGTCGTGGCGTATCAATTGAAGATCGATAGTTGATCTTCATTAAAATTAATGACAGACAGTTGACCTTGAGAATTGGATCATTCTGATAAGCAAATTAACCCATCTACCTGAGCCCGAACAGGCCTCGGTCCTCAATCGGGGCCTCCAAACGTAAAAAGTCAGCGGCGTGAAACCTATTACGCAATATACGCAAGTGAATCAGCGTGCACTGCCCCTTTGTCGCTATCGCTGCTGGTTCTTCACGCACCAGTAAGCACTGTCTCTCGAACCCGAGGGGCTCCACTCTCATTGCGAAACTGCGTGGGCCAGCAGGTCTAGGAATTCGTAAACCGAGGGTCCTTCTCTCGGACGTTGAGTGTACCGAAAATTATATGTGGCAGAGAATTCGCAATAAAGGGAAAGCGTTATTATGCCCGCATGGTGACCGTATGAGGTACTAAAATCATAGTGAAAAATCATATGGCATTCTAGAGTCGAATATAATTTGGTCTACGGAGCGCGCGGTAGTGTGATGGTTGTATGGTGGCCGACGGTAATGGTGGTCGTGCGATGGAAATCGGCGTTACAGTTGATCAACTTGAAACATTTTTTGTCAAAAAATTTCAGTTTCAGAGGATATTAATCTTGTATTACGGAAGTCTTAAAAACAGTATTTTAACATTCTTTTAATTGAAAATGTATCCTTAAAAATGAAGATGTAAAATGGAAAATATTGATGATAAAAGATTTTAGAATTCCACATTGTCAACTATAATTTATAATAAAAGAATTTGAAATCAAACTTATTTCAAATTGCATTATATATCTTGTGATGTGAAACTTGTCATATTTCAAGTGATTGAATAGATTTTTCTTTGAAAAACTTGTGGAAATACCGTTCAAAAAATAAATTCACTGTCAATTTCCGCTCTCAAAAAATTCCGATCATCTTCTGGTTTCCCGTTCCAGCGGTCATCCTGAGTTATGATATTTCAGAATATAATTATGCTTCTTGAATGATAATAAGTATTTCGTACTTGGTAGCTTAACAATTTTTCTTCAAAGAAACCATTAAAATAATATATAATTCAATAATTCTGACACTGGAGTCTTTTAATTAACACAGTAAAAACTCTGGGATAAATTTCGTTGCACCTAATTTTAAGATGGGGTTCCATCTTGCTCAGAGTTGGGGTACGAAACTATCGCCCATTGTTTTGACCGCAAAAATGTAAAAACAATTGACAGTAAGTGACGTTTCGTATCCAAAATCCAAGGGAATAGATACCTTGTGCAATGGTACCATTCACACTACCAATAGTAGTTTTTGTTGCAGGGAAATGGTACCCTGAAATTAGCGTTAGAATCACACTTTGTTTTTTCTGTGAAATTTCCATTGAATACAGTAAACACATTTTAATTTTTTTTTAAATATTGATAAATTCCAAAATAGTAAGCTTTCTCCGAAGTTTTTGACTTCTTTTTAAAGGTATTTTTAGACGTTACGTTATACTTTTTTTCAATTCAAACTAATTTTTCCATTTTTTAATTTATGCAGTAAGGGTAAACATCCTAATAATCGTGACCTTAGTCCCGGTAATCGTGATGGCAATTCTTTTGCTTTTTTTGTATGTAAGTTCGTGAAAAGTAACATAGTCTTCAAATATCCTATTCGTCTGAATTCAGCGAACATTTTTGAGGGGACCCTATTCATTCGAAAGTGTCAAAACAAATTAATTTCAGTGTCGGCCAGTTCATTTTAATCCGCTAGATTTTAAGTCAAGCTCTAATTCGCCAGCGCGAATTCAGTTAAAAACTAGCATATTCAATCGAATTTTCAAGGTATAACTAACGCGCAGGAGCATATAGGATCTGTTGTAAATATATATTAATGATTCTTGTAGCTCAGTGTTGACCTCCCGAATTGTATATACACTTGTGATCGCTGGTTCGAGACTCGAGGCACGCAATTTCTATTAATTTTTTTTCGAACTGATCTTGACCACGAATTAACAAAAATTGACACGCATTCAATTTGCGCTGGCTCATTTCGTTTCAACGCCTCAGAAAGCAGAATTCGGGTGAATTCAAACATGTTAATTCGCCGCAATCCTCCCGAATTAGTTTCTTCTTGCTGGAATGGTAAACTTCAATTATCTTATTTGAAAAATTCGAGTGTGGGCTGTGGGGGGGGGGAGGGGGGGGGGCAAGGCGCCGTGGCCACCCTCTGGAGCCGCGCCTGTCTGACGTAAGGAGGGGTGAAGAAGGTCGGGATCTGATAAGACCAAGGAATCTAAGAACATACGAGTAGAGGACGGCGTTATCGAAAAATTGAATGAACTTAGTGAATGAAGAACAGTGTAATCTTATTGTAAATTAAAAGTGGTCCATTCCGCACCTCATCCGATTTTTGACAATAGATCCGGTCCAGTCGGGATAAAATTGATCAACTGGCTTTTACTATGTCTTGAAACCAACTTTAGAATGAAGGGTAGAAGGTGAACTTTACACAAGATGAACGAAACTGAAAGTAATATGACATCATAGTACTGGTGTCTATAAAATCGCAAGTATTTTCAAACAAATTTCTATCGGGAGAATGTACCATTTCAAAAAATAGCTTTATCACATGAACATAATCTGCGTCAGCTTTCTGATTTAACAAAAGAATGTAGCCAAGATTTCAGTAGACAACCTAACAAAGTCATCGGTTTATCTGCTAATATATTCCTCTATCTATCCACTTATCTATGTAGGTCCTCTTTCTCTATCACATTCTTTCTCTCTCTTTCTTGTAAATTCCGTTCCGCGTTCAACGTCTCGCCTTGTGCCTCCTGCGTTCGTAAATCTTTCGTGAAGTTACAGCCGCCAGTGCATTACGTTGATGCACTATTTATAAACATAGGGACATCGGTCGAGCAGCTCTGGTGCGGGTGGCCATGTCGACAAAATCACCTTTCGTTGCCACTAACACCTGCTCGCTTATTGAGATTCAGCACTGATGCATCGTATTAGTTTCCCGACAGATCAACATTTTCTGCCAGTTCTACATATTCCAGAAGTCTGAATAAGAAATTTTCATTTTTGAAATCTTTATTTTAATAGATTAGCCTTTATTAAATTCCTACTAAATTTTTGTATTTGTAAGCATATGTGTCTGTGACTGAAGATTTATTTATAATAACTTTTCGAAGGTCCTGCCCCAAGTGGATCCAAGTTCTCTCTGTGGGAGCGTCCACATACTACGTGACACTCTGAGGGGGTGGGGGAGGGTCTATCTTAACGTCACAAAGTGTCACACAGACGGGCGTTCACAAAGGTTTTGTAACACGTGTCACTTTTCTAATTGAAAAATAAAATTTAAACCTATGATGATACATTGAAGACCAGGATTATTGACAAAAAAATTTAGTATTAGCAGTTTCAAACAAATATTTGAATTTTCAAGCCCAGAAGACGAAATTTTAGTGAACAGTGTAATTTTCAACCCGAAAAGTTGAATGTTTCAGAATGAAGTTCATTTTCAGCCAAGAGAGATCAAATTTTAATTCCAAAGCAGGGATTTTCATTGAAACAGTTGAACATTTGAGCAAAAAAGATGAATTTAACAAAATAGGTAAGTTTTCCACAAAATAGTTGAGTTTTCCACCAAATAATTAAACCCTCCACAAAATAGTTGAATTTTTTTCCAAATATCTGAATTTTCGAAAAAGATTAATTTTCTTCCAAAAGATGAATTTTCAACAGAATACGTGAACTTTTCAACAAAAAATAGTATAGTTAAATTTTTAGTTCCAAAAAGTACTTCCTAGCAAAAAAAGCGAAATATCAACCGATTAAATTGAACGAAAAGAGAACAATTTTAAACAAAACAGTTGAATCCTGAACTGAAGAGATGAATTTTCAACAAAGAAGACTAAATTTCTACCCAAGTAGGCGCATTTTCAACAAAATTTCAACAAAATGCAAGCTTCAAAGTCAAATTTTCCACAAAAAAGTTCACTTTTAAACTGAAAAAGAAGAATTTCCAACAAGAAAATTAATTTTCAATCAAGAAAGATTAATTTTCAACGAAATAGTTGAATTTTCAACTAAGAAAGATACCTTTTTCACAAAAAATGGAATCATTAAAATTTCAGTCAAAATACTAATTTTTAAAAGCACTAAAATAACTAGTTCCCAACATCAACGCAAAAACCCTATTTTTGAACAGTTGACTTCAACTAAAAAAGGAGAATTCTTGAGAAAATACTTGAATCCTTGACCAAAATGATGAATTTTCAGCAAAAAAAATTAACTTTCTACCGAAATAAACTATAGAATAGTTGAATTTTCAACGTATAAAGAATAAATTTTCAAACCAAAACTTGAATAGTTAGATTTTAGATGAAAAAATAATTGGAAACAAAAGAAAAACCAATTTCAAATAAAAAAAGATACATTCAAAAATAAATAGCACTATTTTATAAAATGTTATAGAATTCGTATTTATTCGATTATCATGGTATTTATTTATGTATTTAAAAGCTCTGATTCTGAAACCAACCTTTTTTTCGCAGCATCCATATTTTCGGAGATATTTAAGATTAAATGTTCAATATCACATGAAAAATCGAAAAATGGTTTTACGCACATACAAAAACTTAAAAAAAAAAATAAGATCATTTTCGTAAACATCAGGCCACAATTTCAGATCAATCAGAAGCTTTAGCATTTCCGCTTTGTTGGATGACACATAAAGTCTTGTTAACTGGTGCAGTTTAATTTTCAACCGAATAGTTTAATTTTTTAACAAACTGTTGAGTTTTCAAACCAAAAAGACGAATTTCCTGTCTCACAGTTGAACTTTCAACAAAAAATTTAATTGAAAAAATACTGATTTTCAACAGTGTACATGAATTTCCAACCAAGAAAATATAGAATAGTTCCATTTTCAGTAAAGAAAATTAATTTTCAATAGAAAAAGAAAACGAATTTTCAGCATATTAGTTCAATTTCCAAGCAAAGAGGTGAATATTTATCTACAATTATGAATTTTATACAACAAAAAGTTTTTTAACAAAAGATTTCAAAATTCAACCAAATAGTTGAGTTTTCAGCTGAAAAGTTTATTTTTCACCAAGAAGATCAATTCCCTACGAAGCAAGACGAATTATCACCCAAATAGTTATATTTGCAACTTAGAAAGAATTTGTCACTAAAAATAGAATTATTGAATTTTTGTTTGAAAAATTAATTCACAACCATAAATGAAACTAATTTTCAACCAATAATGAAACGAATTTTCAACATAATAGTTCAATTGTTAAAGAATGATATAAATCTTCTCCAAAAAAACGAATTTTTGACCAAGTAGTTCTACTTTCAACGAAGAAGTTAAAATTTTCAACAAAAAAGGTAACTTCCTAACAAATCATAGATTTTGAAAAAAAATTAAATATCAACCAAGAATAGTTGGATTTTTTATTGGCTTCTATGCTCTCAATTGACATTCAAGTGAGGAAATCAGAAAAAGGGAAAGTTTTTTAAAAACAAGGGAAAGATGGGCCATCTACAGCAAACTTTCTTAAAATTTATCAACAGGAAACAAATTGCTGATATTTAAATTATATCAATTTTCTCAAATGATAAAAATGTCTAATGAATTCAATTAAAATTATCATTATATTCCCTATTGAGCATATGACCTGGAGCAATACTGTTTGCAAACGCGACATGGAACAGTATCTAATCAAAGACTAAATGAGCTACGAACATTTAGGAATGTTGCCTGCGATTGTTGGGATTATGGAACATTACAAAATTAATAATTACCCTTTGTCCCAGAATTTGTGTGAAGCTAGATAAGATTTGAAAATGTGAATATTATATTTTTGAATAGCTATATCTTCAATGTTTCCGTCAATGGCCGTTCGCAAATTCTTTATTACAACTGGACATTCTCATTTTTCATTTGATTTTTTATTGCCAAAATAAAAAATGTGCGTCTTATTGAAAAATAGTAAAGAGGAAATGCGTAGATCCATTCAAATAGAACTATTCTTCTTGACAACATTTTTTGTATATTACTTAGTTTGACCGTAAGATCATTTTTTTTAATAACATGCAGATGCCTCCCATCTTCAAAACGTATACTGAGCGTTCATATTTCTACAAAAATTGCCTGTGATACGGTTTGCACAATTCATTTAAAAACTGGTCACTCTGCGCCACACTTAACCTATTATTTAATAATATTTTTTCCATAAGAATTAAAATTCTGCAAGAATCACTTTAAAAAATTACTCACTCAAACATGAAAAGCTTCTTGATGCTAGCTAAAATTCTAAAATAAAAATCAACTAGAAATAATGATCTATTATCATTGAAAAAGTATATCATATCAAAAAAGTATTTAATTATTAGAAAAGTAAAAAAGTCACTAGCTACTGAAGCTCTGATTTATCACCTGAACGGTAAATTAATGTTTTGCCACGTTAAAAATATGAAGAAAAATGTTGAATATCTAAGAAAATATTCAAACTAATCTTCATTACAATTTTCTAGTGCCTCGAGATTAAAATGATTAATTCTCGGATATATTATAAAATGTTGTTATTCGCCCCCAAGATAGTGGTGATCAACCTCAAAGTAACCGCGCCAGTGCTGCTTATTGCATGTAGGTCATATTTTCTCGTCAAGCCTTACCATCTTTATTATTATGACGCGTACCTTCGCACCACGTGGGGTAGTGAAGACGTAAAGCCTGGCGGCAATTAATCACATGCGACGTGGCACGTTAATGCAATCATTTAATAAATCCAGGCTGGCGAGCTTTATTAACTGCGGGGGCTCTTGCAGGCATTAATAAGTCCGTTTGTATCCCAAGAGATCGGGATCAAGCGCGCAAAGATTCTTCCATAAAACTGAAGCCTTTTCCTTCCCGAATTTCGAAATATTTTGACACTTCCAACGAAAATTCTCCAACTTCCACAACTGGACAAACAAAATGTTATTAGTGTTTATTCATGAATCTTGAAAAAATTCTCTAGCAGGAGAAGAAAAATTGGATATGGAGTCCCTTTTATATTAATTATATCAGGGTTTATTTCAAGGCTGGGCCAGGAAAATCCTAGAAATTACGGAAAAGTCAGGGATTTAAAAAAAATTTTGAAAATTGAGGAAATTTCTATAAGGGGCACTTTAATTAACTGTCAAGGATAATGAGTTGAAAATAAAGAATTAAGTTTTAAATTGTGTAATTCTTCTTATAAAATATTCTTTGTTGAAAAGGTTACAAAATTAAAATTCGGCTCTCTGAATATAAATTGTATATATAATGGTTGTTGTACTTACGAACAGAATCAAGAAATATTATAAAACTAGAGTAGTATTTTCTACCAAAATGATGAATTTTTAACAAAATAGTTGAATTTCCAACCAAAGAGATAAATTTTCAATGAAAATGATAAATCTTCAATCACAAGATTTCAAGAATTCAATTTTGAATAAGAAGGTGTGAGGCAGCTACATTTGAAACTGTAATGACCGGATGCCAACTTAAAGATTCGTTTGTCTGTTTAATAAAAAGTTGATTCATTCATTCATAGAAATTTAAATTTTCCAGAATCTCGCTTTCCAGTGAAAACAATGGATTGTAACTAAAAATATAGAAGTTTTTCAGGGACGCCTAGATCACTCCTAGGAAATTAGCAATTGTTACTGAAGCCTATATTTGAGCTTAGATTCTCTATCAAAAGTGGAAATAACTATTTTTTACATTCTTAGCCTCACCGATTACAATAATAAAATAAATTGTTTTTTTTTTAAAGATTCTATTGGTAAATTACACGTTGAAGAATGCTCATGAATTTTTTTAAATATCTATAGTACCAATTTTTTCATTTGTTGAGGACTTCATAGTCGATGTATTGAAAATCCGGGGTCATTTATCTTGTGTTTCACACATTTTCTGTCACAGTAGAAAAACGAAAATTCTCGCGAAAATTACAGTGAGATCATTTATCGCTATAATGTTAAGGAATGGTTTCGCGTTCGAGTCCAAATATTTTTATTTTTCCTTGACGAGTACTAAAGCTTCAAAGTGAGGCGTCAGGACTTTTTGTATCTATTCTTAATTCTGTGTATATCTGAATTCACGCAATTACTACGATAACGTTGTTTAAAGTGCACAATAATATATTCATTCTGTTTCTTTAAAAAAAAATGATGACGTATACATCTAAGCCAAAAAAAAGAAAAATATGTAGTGCCCTCCCCACACCCAATTATTTTTATTTGTACAGTAAATATTAAAGAAATTATTTTCTTCAATTCAAATATTATTCAAAATATAAACTCATCAAACAATATTAAATTATTGTTCAAAATTAAATTAAAAACTAGTTAAGATGTAAAAATCACACTGTATTTTTCTTATACAATTGCGGACAAAATGTATTAAAAATAATGTTTTTTTAAAATCTAATCACACCATTGAAGTTGCGGTAAAAATTTGTATTCTAAAGATCATACATTTCAAACTAAAGTTACATTTAACATCAGTTAGCCTATTTTTGACTAGTAACAAATCACCTACACCTCTTTTCATAATAACATTAAAGAATCCAAAAGTTTCTCTATGCGATTTAGTAATTTTTTAGTATTCACATTTCCCGCATCACTGGTGTACCTTTCTGATTTTATAGGTAGTTTGTATTAATTTTTCAATCTCTAGAAGTGAGTTTTTATTGTTTTAGAAATATTTTTTCTGTCTATCAGGTACACCTTATGCGAGTTCTTGCAAAGCCAGCATACGGATTCACCTAGACTTGAACTCTCGTCCTGCCAGCTTTCGATTTTCAACTTCCACTCTCTGCATGCTTGAGGAAAATAAATGGGAAAAATTTAAACTCCGCCAAATTGAGGTTTGAAATCTCCTCTTTGAAGTGATGTCTTTACAAGTTTTTCAGCTTTCAAATAAGTCTCTCATAGCAATGCTTCTAACAATAAAATCGAAGAAGCGTGAATACGAGAGAGACTTATTAGGGATGTGAATAACATTCTCAAAATTCATCCTCTTGTATCTGTCCCAACCAGTAGTCGTTGTTCGCGTAGTTTATGAAATCAATACGTCTCCGGACATTATTCTCATCATATTTTGCAATGGGATCTCCTAAGCGGAACACTATATCATCCTTCAGAGGTTGCAGGTTCTCTTGACCTGATTGTGGAAGCAAAAAGCAGGAATTTTTCTATTTGAAGATTACAAAAAATCGTAAACTGAGAATCACTAAATTGTACTAATTTATGGATCTAATCATAATTGTTGAATAATAATTAAATTTTTGTATGCATCCCAAACATTTTTTATTTATTACGAAAATTATTATATATACTAAACATTTGAGCAATGTCGATTAATATTAATATGTACCCTTATTATCGGAGGCAAAATTCTTAATAGAAAGCTTGGTGACTGAATGATCATTTGAACGGCCAAAGTGATGTATGTTAATGAGCTTAAAACCAATATATGTCAAATAATCTTCTACAGCTTACAGCCCTAAAAATCTCATAAGAGGAAAGAAAAGACCGGTTTCAACGGAAGTGAAATTTGGAGCAGAGTAATTTTTCCTTTTTTCAAATTGCAATAATTCGGCACATTTTTAGGAAAGACGAGAACGATCACAGCAACAATAATGTATCTTTCTTGTTTCTTACATTTTATCCTGCATAAAAAAAGTGTATTCATATACCGCAATTTACGCCAAGAAAAAAAAAACAATGAAGTTACATATTCTTTCGAAATTGGAAATAGTTCCAGGTAGTGTAAATGAGAGCCTCAGAATTGAAAACCTAATTATCTTAATTAGAACCAAAGAGTGTATAATAATGAACTAAAAGCCTTGTATTTATGGAATGTTTGTGCTATATTTTTAAATTTTTTCAAAGCAACTGCTAAACCGGTCAAATTTCTTTACTTTCTGTGATATTTTTTAGTCTGTAAGGCAAAACACTTATAGTAGGCACTTTACTTTAGGTAAAAACAAATTAGCCTAAAAATTTCCATTATGATCGAATTTTTTGTAGTTATTTACTGAACAATCACTATTTGCTTCAAGATTTTAAATACTTGAAGAATTTATATTTAAACTTTTTATTCAAGATATAGGTAAGAAAATTCTTAATTATAATTTGCTTGCAATCCAAAGTAATTGTTAATGTCCTGAACAAATTTAACAAACAAATGCATATCTTAGCCATTTCGCGTTGTAGAAACTTTGATCCTTCAAGAAAATTGATGAACAAATTTGTCATTAATGTATAATATGTACGATTTTTAATACCTGATAACAATTGTTAATTGTTCGAGAAAACTTTGGTAAAAAATACAAATTTTCTTCAATTTTCAACCGGAAGATTTAGTTTTTTCAACAGAATAAATTTTAATTTACTTGGACAAATCCTTCTCTTATGATACTTTATCAACCAATAATAATTGTTTATTCTCTGAAAAAATTCACAACTAGACTACTTGTTAACAAATTGATGTTGTTTTTTGTTTTAAAATCGACTGCCAGTAACTCAGAAAGGACCTTATTTACTATGAGACTTTGTCAGGCGACAATATTTCTTATTTACATATTTGAATAAATTTTATAAAAATACAAATACAGAGCAAATATTTAAAGACAGCTACATCCAGAAGCATAATTACTGCACGTAAGGCTATCACGGACAGTACAATTTTAATTATTCAAAAATCGGTAGCCCTCTGTTACAAAGGACGTGATCATGAATTTTGTAGTAGAATTATTTACAAAAAAGAATTGTTGCTCATCGATGAAAGAACACAAGCATTCTTTTAAAATATTTACTTTGTTCTATAATTTTTTTTTATATTTAAAAGTAGGCTCTCATAAAAATATTTAAAATTGAGTTAACTTTTATTTTTTTAATGCTCAAATCGAATCAAAATTGTGAGCTCACTATGGGTCGGTGTCAAGGAGAGTGGAGGGAGAGGTTACGCTTCCCACCACTTGATAAGCTAAGAATTATCATTTAAATCCTTAGAAGGGTTGGAGTGGAGGGAGGGGTGGAACACTTTCATGACACCTCTTGATCCGCCGACAAAGCACTTCATAATCAGGAAAAACACTATACACATTTTGGGCAGATTTCTCTAATATTGGTTTTAAATTGTATTTTAGTTGCTAAATTACCAGCATATTCCAGACCAATTCCATGAAACGAAAGTCCTTGGACTTTTGCAATAGGTTTTCTTTGGCGGACTAATAAATCACCATTCTTAAGATCTCTTTCTCCTATAAGAAAAATATAGTGACTAATTATCTTGAAGTTTGAAAAATTTCTTATTCTAGAACTATTAAATTGGTCAAAATAATTAAATATACTAAAAGTTTGAACAAGGTTATTTAATATTAACATATGTCTCCAAGCGATACTTGGAGTAAACAATTCTTCATGAAACTCCAACTGCGGAGTGGGGGGGATATTGGGGAGGGGGTGATCTGAAAGTTACACTCTTCACTTGATAAGCTAAGAATTATCATTCAAATTCGAACCTCGGGAGAAGGGTAGCTGCTCCCAGTGCATCCAGATTTGTTTGGCTTCCCTTTCAGGTAATAACCATTTTTCTCCTTGGAAAACCAGTTTAAAAATACATCCCTCGGGATGCCCACTAAGGTACAGTATTTGACCCAAACGAAGTCGGTTTTGCGCGGTGTGCTGATATCTACTACTACCAACATTATTCATAGATTCTGTAAAAGAAAATAAAATTTAGTCAAAGTAGACGTCATGCGCCTGCAAAAAAATTAAGTCACAGTAGAAGCTTGAGAATTTTTTTTCAACCAAAATTTCAACAACAAAATTTCGAGACGAAAATTTCAAAGGAAGAGAAACTGAAAGAACATTCAAAACAAGAATTCAAGTCTTTTTTTGAAATTAAAAACAAAGAAATTGTTTCAAATTATTTTCCTTAGCAAAAAATTAATTAAATCGTTCAAACATCCCCCGACTATACTTTCCTTTCGTACTCCCCCTACATTCCCCTCTTCGTACTTCCCCTCCTTGGAAAAAAATACGCGGGACGGATGGACACCCGACCGAAACTAGAAGTGTTTATGCCCGGGGCTATGAAATACTAAAGAGGATTTTTATTGAAGAATCATTTACCAATAAATGTTTGCTATTGGTGCGAAATGAACGTAGACAGTGTCTTCTAATTTGAACAGAAAAAACGTCTGCAAAGTATTTTTGATCCAAAAAATATAGATACAGAGACGGAAGTGAATAGATTGGAAGTGAATTTTGTTTAACTTTTGTTGGCAAAAATGTCAGTTATCATGCAACCAACATTTCACACTTATGCGGGTACACTGTCAAAAATATCTTGAAAATTTAACTGTTTTTCAACCAAACAAGTAGTTGAAATCTAGTTCGTCAACGGAAATAAAAGAAAATTCATTCACGTTTGATTAAAAATTCAACAACGTGGACGAATGACGTGTCAGCTATAAACCAAAGTTCTCAACTCCGCCACGTTCTTTCTTTGTAGTTTGTAGACTTTTGCCATACTTTGAACAAAACAAATTTGAAAAAACAATGTTTGGATATAGTCGACATATGGATTATGGATGTAAGACATTTCAATTTGTGTCGGATTTGATATTATAATCTATTCTACTTACGAGCAGAATTAGGAAATGTAGTGAAAATGAAGAGAAGCGCACAAATGAAGATTCTCATTTTTCTAGAGACCCAGAACTGTTGTTTAAAGAATAACTTAGCTGTAACTGTAATAAGAGGTTGAACAAGCAGTTGTATATATACTAGCCATTATCTCCTTGTTGACAAAATGATTATTTACATTTAGGTTCTTCAATGAAATTGAGGCAGTGAACCGTTGTTTAAAGCTTATTTTAATTGCTATGAGTTCAGTTACATCAGCGAGTATGAAGTAAGTGGGCGTAGAATAAGCTACCTCAAATGAGAGTGGCCAGATCCGCGTCAGCGCAAAAGCCGGAAGCGCTTTTGCGCTGAAGCGAATCTCAGCCGCTTTTGTATTTAAACTAGCTTAATCTACGCAGGCATACTGTCATCAGATATTAACACTAAAAAAGATCAAATCGCGGCAAACTCTAAAAAAAGCAATATTACCGGGAAAAATACCCCCATCATAACTAACCTTGAAACACAAGGATTCCAGTATTATCTGTACAAAAATGTCGAAGTAACCCCTATCAAACTCGTGATGAGGAACATTCCCATTTCTCATCCTGAAACCTCGATTTATGACGAACTCAAGGGAGAGGGATTCGCAATTACCACAGCTAGCCGCATGCGTAACCGGCAAACTAAAAAAGCCATGCCAATGATCGTAATTACAGTCCCCAACACACCAAAAACAAAATAATTGCTTAAACTTCAGTGCCCAGCCTTTTCAAAAATTAAAGTAGAGCCCTATGTTAAACCGAATGAAATCTCTCAGTGCTTTAACTGTCAGAGGTTTCATCACGTTGTCGACATGTGCCACGTTACCCCACGCTGTGTTGAATGTGGGGATGCGCACAAAAAGAATCAAAATTAAAGGATACATTCTGGCGTGGAGAGAAAGTGGTTGATTTCAGTGCGACATTCAAATTGTTAATAATTTGTGTACTATTTACTGATAATAAGAAATAATTTTTCTTCTGTAGAATAAGAGACCGTAAGCTCAGGAAAAAAGTAAAGAAGGTATTTGATACTATCATTATCATGTTTAAAAAAAACATTTGAAATAGAATGCGAAAATTACTTATATATTATTTATAAATATGTTTGTCAAATTGCGATGCATGTAACATCTCAATATGATCATGAGATATAAGAATAAATTATTCCATTAAGAATTCATTTGATGAGTAGATATTTTTCAAATGCAAGGTAATTTAAAATAATTTGAATTTCAGGAATTTTTGAACAAAATCTTATATTTTCAAGATACATAATTTATATTTGTATTTATACAATTCGTATCCCGTGCAGAAATTTCGCCGTGGCCCGACCGGGCCCAGACTCGTTCATATCGGGCCCTGATGTGGAAATCGAGTCAGGGCCAGACTCATCATGAAACACGTAGCCACCTCGGAACCATGTCTAGGGGCCCGATCAAACGCCCGATCTGTCCCCGGTCTGGCCCCTATTATTTACCCGAGTCTAGCCACATTATTTACTTTTCTATTAGGAATTAAAATGCTTCAAAATAATTATAACAGAATATTAAATGAAAAGCCAAATTAATAGGATTGAGCTTTATTTTAGCAACACCTTAAAAATAATTCAAAATGGTTATTTGGACCTCTGCTTCCGATTACCGTCCCAGTCTTTTGCATTCCAGAAGACGTTGCTCATGTGGGACAGCACTTCCTCTTCGGTTGCATTGAATTGTTCAAAATTACATTTCTTCATTTCAATCCACAAATATTATCCCTTACCCCGTCACTGGAGCGATAACATGCATAACTTTAACCGTAGAATCCAAAATATAACCTCAAAATTTCAACTACTTGTTTTACAAAAAAACGCTACCGAGCGAAAAAATATCAAATAATAATTTTTTTGACTGAAATGGTGAAATCGAATGTTAAGGTTGGAACTTGGATCCAGTACAATACAATTAAATATATCACAAAATGTAATAATACCATAAAAAATGTAATACCATAATAGACTTGCCTTCGTTGCTTTCGTTTTCATCGCGTAAATACGGAATTTTGCTGATGACACGATGTTTGCGAACACGCGGTGTGCTCCTTAAGTTTGGCATTTATTATTAATGTGTTAAGAATATATTATACGGTCGAAGACTCCCAGAACATTTGCAACACAACGCCACGAAGGAAAACAAAAATTAAGGTTATGTTCGTGATTATATTACATATAGCGCATATGGCTTAAGATGGCGCTGCGAAGAGGCTATATGACGTCACAGTACATATCCCGGTCTGGTACGAGTCAGGGCCACAGAATTCTTCCTATCAGGACCAGATAGTACATATCGGATCAGGCCCTAGTCGGTAATCGGTAATATATATGGCGATTTCTGCACGGGATTATAAATATATAATTAGCGAATATTAATACTGCCCTCTTGATGAAGAAACTGTACAACTGCATTTGAAATGAACCGAGATATTCAATGAAACGCGTTTGCATCTGTACCTTTTAACGTATGAGGGTTTTTGAAAAACAAAGTACTACTCTTGGGTAAATCGAACATTCTTTATTAATTAAAATAAAAAAAACGAATTCCAATTATTTATATGCAAAACTGTAGGTATGCTAGATATTAATCTACAGACACATTAAAACACATCTTCGCAGATGTGCTTCTTAATACAGGAATCAGCCTTCAAGAACCTCCGAGTTTCCTGTTGGAGAAACTTAAGAACTACAAAGGGTCTAGCCGGATAAGATAGTCAAATCTGCCTTGTAGGGAACCTCTATAACTAAATACATCCTCATATTCGGCATGTATA
>CAKNXH010000946.1:178281-211064 GCA_932178445.1 Andricus quercusramuli
TTGCCCCATGGGGATCTAGGGGTCTGAAAATCTAGGAAAAGGGGTTTCTATACATGCCGAATATGTGGATGTATTTAGTTATAGAGGTTCCCTACAAGGCAGATTTGACTATCTTATCCGGCTAGACCCTTTGGCAAACATTGATTTAAAAAATAAAATTATGATGTGAATATTAATTTATTATTCAATTAAATTAATTGTTCTATAATCATTTCAGATAATTAATAATAATTAAATTAATAATAAACTAGAATTATTTTTGCTTGACAAATAAAAAATGCTGATTTGCTATTGAAAAGAAGGATCGGTGGCTCAAAGTTCCCTTCCTCATGAGCAAAACACATCTGCACATATGTGTTTTTTTATCAGCATCTGAGGACTCAGCACTATATCCTAAATCCTGGAATTCATGTAGATATGCTACAATTTCTACAGATGTATGGTTTCTTTATCAAGAATTCTCGAAAGTCGCCGTAGATATGCTAATTGAGAACTAATTATCTCGAGATTCAATTACAATTTTTAACCATGATTAGCAGTTAAATTGGTCTTTTCAATACGAATCTGACCATATGACCATATAACACATTTCGAAAAGAAGTGACAGGATATATTTAAATATGTAGAAACTCATTCATTACTGTATAAACTAGTGTATTGAGCAGCAAAGTTGTCTTTTTACGGCGGAGTGTGAGTTTTTGCAAACTCACGCTCGGCCGTAAAAAGACTTCGCTCCCTCAATACATACGATATTTGATGTAATAAGAGTATGTTTTCTGATTTTTCTAATGAAAAGATGCTCGAAGACACTCCCAGAAAGCGAGGAAAATATACTTGTGTTACATAAAAACATTACGTGTCTAATACAGATTGTATTATCCTATTTCAAGGGGAGACATAGGTAAATAACGCAAAAATAGGCAAAATTCATGAGTGGACTGTCAATTATCTAAAAAACGAAATAATGCGCACATTTTTATTGGAAAAAGTCACATTTAATACTTTTAAATTGTCAGTTTTTTGTTTATAATATTGGGAGATTCCGTTAGTTGATTACTGTAGCTAGTTAAAAAAAACTAAATTCGAGAAAAGCAGTTTAAAGTTTTGGGAACTTTAGAATTGATGAAATTTGAATTTACCAACATTTTCTTTACTTTTCAAGATTCCTACATGTGACTTGGTTCAAAACACTTGTAGAGGATTGTGGAATAATAAAATGTAAAAAAGCCAAAATTACACGAATGTACCCCCTCAAGAGAAAGGACGATTTATTAATTATTTACACGGGAAAAAAAGTTCATTAAACTTTCTTGAAGTATTACAAGAGTCGGGGATGAAAGCGAACCTTGAACAAATTTTCTATATTCTGTATAACTTTCAGGATATAATATAGAACTAACCTAGAATAACTACAAGAATTCTGTAAACTTTATATTGAACTCCGATTTGAAAAAGTTTAATAAAATATATAGAGAAATTTATGAAAGAATGCTGAAAACTTTCGTAGAAATCACAATTGAGGTATTGAAAGTTTGTAATCACATAATTATAAGGTTTAAATACCTCAATTCAGTCAAATGTATACAAAAATTCTTCAAAAAATGTTGAAAAATCTCATAGAAATTCGATTCGAAGTATTGAGTGTTTGTGAACTACTTCAATCGAAGATCTATGGACTTCAGTTCTTTAAAATGTAGCTGCGCAGTCGCTACTGTGCACAGGCAGCGACTTTTCCGCATGGCTCCCGCGTGAAAAAAAGAATTCAAGTCTTAGAGAACATTAGCACGCGTTGAAAATTAAAATATTAAGTTTGCCAATAACCGACACATCTCTAAATGGTAAATCCACAACCCGGGTGCACCGGAACGTGCACCAGATCGTTCAAGACGTCATCTACGAGAACTTTTTTAGAATCTAAATTGTATCAATAGCCAAAATAACTACCAATGGTGAGTTGACGATCAGGATGCACCGGAACGTGCACCAGGTCGTTTGGCACGTATTCTACGAGAACTGCTCTAAAATTCAAATTGTGTCAACATCCAAAATAGTTAAGTGTTGAGTCGACGATCCAGGTGCACCGAGTCGCGCACCAGGTAGTTTAGCACGTATTCTACGAGAACTTTTTAGGAATTTGAATTGTTTCAACCACTAAATTAACTACCGTCGACTCACCATTGGTAGTTATCTTGGTAGATAAACCTCAAGATTTCTAAAGAAATCATCAAGTCAAGCTTCCTTCGATCGTTTTTTTATATTAAGAAAATATGAGAGGAAATAAAGTTTTCATATTTTTGTTTCGGTCTTACGATCCATTTAGAAAAAATTGAAAAACTAAATCGAGTCAAAATTCCTTTTTATTGACGTTTTGGCCCCATCTGTGGGCCTTCATCGATACAAACATCTTAAAGAATAATCGGAGTCAATCATAAATATACGTCGAAGCAAATGACAACATTTTAAAATTTTGTGAAGTCAGATATCATTCTGAAGTTTTAAAAATCATTATGAAGTTTGTAAAAAAAGTATTGGGAAACTATAAAGTCCAAGGAACTTTCCCAATATGTTAAAAAGGGTTAATATTTTGTAATTAAAATGATGTGAAACAGCTAACAAACTGATGTTTTTTTACAAACTTCATAGTGATTTTTAAAACTTCAGAATGATCTGACTTTACAAAACTTTGAAATTTTGTCATTCGCTTCGACGTATATTTATGATTGAGTTCGATTATTCTCTAAGATGTTTCTTTCTGATGAAGGCCCACAGATGAGGCCGAAACGTCAATAAAAAGGAATTTTGACTCGATTTCTTTTTAAAATTTTTTCTAAATGTATCGTAAGACCGAAATAAAAATACGAAAACTTTGTTTTCTCTCATATTTTCTTAATGGTAGTTAGTTTGGCTATTGACACAATTTAGATTCTAAAAAAGTTCTCGTAGATGACGTCTTGAACGACCTGGTGCACGTTCCGGTGCACCCGGGTAGTGGACTTGCCATTTAGAGATGTGTCGGTTATTGGAAAACTTAAGATTTTAATTTTCAACGTTAAAAATTGAAATAGATTCAACTTTTTCCATGACATATCTTATTTAATCGATTAAAAAAATATAGAATTGGGAATTCAACTTTTAAAATTATTTGCAATGCAAGCCTTTAATTTCATATAACTTATATAAACTTATTCTATATAGCTATATAACATCTTATTAATCTTGAACCTACTAGAATTTATAACCAAAAACGAATTTGCGATTAAAAATTTGTTCGAAATTTAAAGTTTCCAAAATTTAAAAATTGTTAAAGATCCCGAAATTTGTAATTACCTAAATTTTAAACTAAATTTTCGAAATATGATATTGTTGAAATTACTGACATTATAAACATAAAACTCCAGAAATTTGGAATTTCCGAAATCATTAACCTAGAATTTTCAAATCACAAAAATTTGCCAAACAGCCCTCCACAGCTGTAGCTTATATTTTAGATTTTTTTTTTATACTACAAGTTATGTTAGCTGCGAGGTTTTCTCAGGAGCTCCGAATGCGTAGGTAGGGGGTTCGAGCCCACAGCGAATAATAATTTTAATAGCGTGCGATTATTTGTGTAGTGATTGTTTGTGTAATAGTAAATGATTATGTACTCAAATATGTGAACAAATATTGAAGCATAATGATAATAATAATGATAATAAAAAATATTTTTTTTTAGGCTAAAAATCGGCCATGATTTTATAGAACTGTTCTCTATAGTTTCGAGACTCCTCCGATGTAGACTGTATATTAGCTGGACTTTTAGATTTTCTAGAACTATTCTACGTTTTTCGCATTTTAGAGAACTCTGTATTAAATTTTGTAGAATAGTTCGATGCAATGTAAAACCAAGAAGATTTTAACTTTTAATAAACTACCCGTCGTATCCTCTACTATAGGACTAGTTCTATAAAATTTAATGAAATTTTTTTTTCCGTGTAGTAGTAGGACAATTTGCAATACATTCAAGAATAAAACCCTTAATAGTGAAATGTATTTTTGACACTGTGTCTAGTGGGCCTCTCCCAGAAGGAAGCCCTTCGGCAATGTGAGGTTTCGCTTTGCAGAAGTTTCGTCACTGGAGTAGATTGTGGTTGCCATTCTTATTTTCGTATTTTTGTGCTTAATTTTTATTACGCGTTTTAACTCCAGTATATTTGTTCTTTTTTTGCCAATTTTTGTAAAGAAGAACATTCAAACGAGCAACAGAAGCATAAGTAGTAGAAGTTGCTGTACTTGATTCTGAAAACAAAAGCAAAATATACATTCAATTATTCACGAATTCTGAGAGCGAAAAAATAATTACAAACAAATCGGCTGTGTGCGGTCAAAACCAAGTAAGCGCCATTTTCCTTAAAATTGAGCTAAGCACGGTTTCAGGTTTCAATTAACCTAAACAATATTTGTACATTTCTACATATTTGTACTTACTGTGTTTTGACCGCGCACAGCCGAAATTATATGCAACACAATAATTAATTATATACAAACAGGACACAAAGGAATGTCATTAAATGCGAAAAAATGAAATTCAATGGAATTCAACGGTATTTGATGGAATGCAATATAGATAATATAACGTATAATTGAGTAGAATTTGATGGGATTGAATCAGTGGCGTAACTATGTTTAAAAAGTTTGTGTTCGGAGAAGGTGAAGGGGGGGGGGCTTTAGAGGTGACTAGGGACTGGCTTCTAAAAAAAAGGTCATCGAAGTCGATGAAAAAACAATTTTACCATGCAATTGGAAGGTTTTCAAAAACAAAAAATAATATCTAAATACAATTATAGTTGAAGAAACTTTTTCTTTCTTCGGTCTTACGGCCCAATAAATAAATAAGAAACATTTAAAAACACGATTGTAGTTGTTAAAAAATCGTTTTATTTTCTTCTGCGTTTCGGCTCTCACTGCGAGCCTTCATCAGGGAAAAATTTCCACTTTTAAAATAAATCAAGTTTCATGATAAGTTAAAGAGAACTAAAATACAGAAAAAACTACTGAGTAACATGAAGTTTTGGTTGTTACCTGTCGTTAAAAAATTGCGTCGGGTCAAAAAATATAAATTTTTAAAGTCAATCATTTTATAACTAAAAAGGTTCCATACGATGGAGATTTAAGGGGTTAATCAAGTTTCTGGCACCCAAAAAAAGGCAATTTTTACTATTTTTTTTCAAAGACAGGTTTATTTACATTGAAACAAATGTTGTGGCATTCGAATACTATATATTTCGAGAAGTCACAGTAATTTTTCCTCATAGAATATCTGTAAATAAGCGAGTTATAGTCCATCTCCCAGAATTCTAAAAAAAGGCGTTTTGCGGTGATCAAGATATCTAAGGAACGGCTTATCCGATCGCTACTAAATTTTGACCAGTCATTTATAGCACTAAATTGTTGTCCTTGATCGAAGGATTTTTGATTTTGTCCATTTGTTCTTTTTTTATAGCGAAAAAAATACGTTTTTTTGGACCAAAAACAAAATTGTGTTGAAACGTGCGCCATTTCGTGAAAAATTGAAATATCGCTTAATGCTTCGATTAGAGACAACAATTTAGTTCTATAAATAACTGGTCAAAATTTAATAGCGATCGGACAAGCCGTTCTTTAGATATCTTGATCACCGCAAAACGCCTTTTTTTTAGAATTTTGGGACATGGACTATAACTCGCTTATTTACAGATGTTCTATGAGGAAAAAATTACTGTGATTTCTCGAAATATATAGTATTCGAATGTCACAACATTTGTTTCAATGTAAATAAAACCTGTCTTTGAAAAAAAATAGTGAAAATTGCCTTTTTTTGGGTGCCAGAAACTTGACCAACCCCCTAAATCTCATGTCGAAAATATTTAAGATCAAACTATGAGCCTCAAAAAAATTTTCTTTCGTGCGGCTCAAAACCAATTAGATTACATTTTTAAACAGATGAAAGCTTCAAATAATGATTAGGACGATGAAAAAACAGACATTGAACAGACATTGACATTTATGCTATAGTTGATACGAAATGGACGATAATGTACAGGTCAAATTTTCATTGAACCACAGATAAGAAAAGCGCGCCATAACTCTTGGATTCAAATTGTGGAGTAAATTTTATTTTAATATTGAGTTTAATGAATAATACATCGATACATCTGGTTAATATTCAATACTTAAGTTTGAAGATTGATTGAAATTTTATTGAATTTCCTTATAAAAATAGATTCAATAATGCGACGTTTGTAAGTGTTCTGTTCTCGGGATGGGGTCAAGTTTGCACGTAGCAACTTTGCACGTGCCCAACTGTGCACGTCGATGGCCAGACGGACAACTGTGCACGTGCAATCTGTGCACGTGCACAGTTGTCCAAGTGACAACTGTGCACGTCGAAATTTGGACGTGCACAGATGGACTCCTGTGCACTTTAACGTGCACAGATGTCACTTTACTAACCGTGCACATGCACAGATGTCACTTGCCCAACTGTGCACGTGCACAGATGCCACTTGTCGAACTGTGCACGTGCACATATGTCCCTTGTCAAACTGTGCACGTGAACAGATGTCCCTTGTCCAACTGTGCACGTGCACAGACGTCCCTTGTCAAACTGTGCACGTTTATGTCCTTACGTAAGGGTTTATACGAGGGTGATCCTTTGTATCTATGTATAATAAATTTTTAACAGTTAAAATTATTCAATCCTGGTGGAATGGAGCGTATTATTACGCATTTTTATTTTCTATCTATGAGCAAATCATATTTTAAAGAAGCTCTATAAGTTATTTCAAATGTTTTTTTTGGCACCACATTGATTATTATCTCGAAAGCATGTAGTAAAAATTAGTTAAAAGACTTTTCTTCAGCTGCAATCGTACACAAAAAAAAAAGATTAAATATCATATTCACTTTTGAGAAAGCTGATAAACTTGTGAAATTCGCTTTGAAAAATGCGTATGTTCGTTTATGAAGCATATATTTAAAAATATACATTTTTCATAAGCCCAATTAAAATTAAAAACTAGATTTTCAATATTTTATTAATTCTATACAAAATGTATATACTATACATATATGTTACTCGCAGAAATAGTTTAAATGTCAAAAATTAATAATTTTAGCATATTATTGATCAATTCTTCTTAATTTTCGTAGATTTTTAGAAGCTTGAAGGTTTCAGCTCAACAAATTTTGATAATAACTTTCAGAGTCTGAAGAGATTTTTTGAATTTAAATTATATCTAAAAAATTTATTTTTCTTTACTAATTCAATTGATAAATCTGAAAATAATGTGAGAATTTCTTTTGCTTAATCTTCATAATTCACATATTTTCAGGTTTCTACCATTTACGTATTTTACATTACACATAATGTATGTTAAAAAATAGGTAAAATAGCATCCTGGTACTTATAAAACATAAGGTGGCCAATTTGATGTACATAATTTCCAAATTTATAAATAATTTCTTTAAAATTGCAACCGTATTCTTATCAAAAATATGTTTTTCATAAGGTTTTACATAAACTAGGTTATAAAAAATGACACATATAAAATATGTACATATAAAATATGTACATAATTTTGTCATGTACCATTGAGCAACTTTTTAATATTTATCCTTTAGAAATTTCATAATACGTTTTTCTAAACATTCAGTTTTTTAATAATTCTCTTATTTTAGGACATATAGTACTTAACAAATATAAGTTTCACAACATGTGTTCTTTTATGTCACCTTGGTACTTCAAAAAAAAAAGAGATTTACTATGGGACGTTAAATAATTTTCATATTTATAAAAATTAAAATTTCAACCAGCACAGAAAAAACTAAGAATAAAATTTGTCGCAGGAAATTTTTTAGAGCGATAAAGTTTTGTTCAGCCAACTTCGCGTCTTTCAAAATACATGTGTTTGTCATGGAATAAAAAAGAAAGTTTAACCGATATTTGTGTAAAGTTTATCCTGTGAAGTTAATTTTTGTTGCAGAGAATCTTTCGTCGAAAATCGATGTAAAGTTTATCTTCTGTTTTTTCTGTGAGATACTTATCAAAAATAACTTTTTCATGCGGTTGTACAGGAACTGGATTATAAAAAATGACACTATTGTAACCTATACAAATAAGGTATTCTGAGAAGATGCTTAGGAGGATGCCATATATAAAATATGTGCATAATTTTGCTAAATACCATTGTAATACTTATATCTATTAGAAATTTTATGCTGAATTTGTCTAATTTTACAATTTAGTAATTTCATTTACAGATTACATCATATATATTGTTTTTGTATTAATTTCTGAATAATTGATGATGATATTTGAAAAGATTTCTAATGATTTGGATTCTTTCTTAGGTCTGTGAAATTTCTTGAAATATTTGCAATTTAAGATGTTTGCGCTTGTTGGTGGACTCGTTTACAAATCGAGTCACTTGTCCAGAGGACGAAAAGTTATGTATAAAAAAGGGCCTCGTTAAATGCATGCTTCTATTTCTAAACATTGGGATGGGACTGCATGTGTCCAAAATCTGGCAATGTCTGAGATTTCTCAGCCGGGAGGTTCATTTTCTTATATTTTTGAAACCTTTTTTTTTAATTTTTGGTTATATATTGAAATAAAACTTCCTTATTTAGGACTGCGATTGTGATTTTTAACAACAATTTGAATAGTGTGTTTCAACAAAATTGATTGAAATGGGGAAATATAACTGATATTATTGGATGACCGGTCAAAAATATCAGAGAGGTTTATTCAATTAACATAAAAAAATTGGGATTAGCTAATTTATAATTAAAATTCCTTCTCCACTATTTTTATAAAAAATAATGTTCATATGTTTATCAATTTTTCACTAATGAATGCAAAATTATACCAAGAAACTTTTTGTGAAAAATGTTAATGTTTTTATTTGCTGGTAATATTTGAGTTTTTTCAGCATAAGAAATATATTGATCAAACCCTGTATTTTTCCTATAAATAATCCCTAATGAAGAAATTTAAATTGGTCTCGAAACATGTTGGTTCCCTAGTAGTATAAAAAAGATGGAGAAGGAATTAGGAAAAAGTGAGAGGTTGGTTTTGGTTGACTTTTACCTTCTTGTCCCTCTTTTTATTGTCATGTATTCGTCTTTAATGAGCCGGACAGGAGGTAGTTTGGAAATCTAATTTTGAAATGTGAATCTTTTCCGTGCTCTTATTTCATTGCATGGGATTATTCATAAGAAAGTGGATTTCATTTCTATCTTATCTGAAATTGAGTTTTTTTTTTTCAATTTTAAAATAAAATTGTTTTCAACTTTTTTTAATTTTTCAGCTTTCCGAAAATTCTAGTTACTTGATAAATAATTCCAAGTTTACCAAAAAAAGATTAAACCATACATTTAAACAATTAAAAAATGTTTAATCTTATATTTTTGGTCTGAGCAGAATTATATAAAGTTTCTATAAGAAGATTCAATATCTTTTAATTACAGTAAGTTGAAAACATTATATAGTATAGTCCAGTTAAAAATTATGTGGGTGATTCTAATCCAATATATTTATATTATTACATTTTCCAAATAGGAAAAGAAACAATCCAAAAAATGATAATATATACATCTATATGTTACAGGCAAAGTCCGAAGTGCCGGCACACCGCAGTCTGCCTAGGCCCTCCGCGAATTGCCTGAGCGGTGTCAGGCAAAGTCCGAAGTAGCACTTTCACTTCGGACTCTGCCTAGGCAAATCGCAAAGTGCCCGACAGGCGCAGGCAAAGTCCGGAGTAAGAATAAAACCTTTGGGGTTTACTTTTTCCGCTGCACAGTGCGCTGGCTCGGGAATTTACAATTCAAAATAGTCTACAGGTCGCAATTGTGAATGGATTTAAACGTTTTTTTTTTTAGAAATGATCAGCAGTAAATTCGTAAGAAAGTTTATGCGGTATATTTCTAAATTTTTGTTTCGGTAGAATTATGTATTCAACGCAAGTTTTTTTCTCTGAAGAAAATAAAAAATAATCTCGATATGTATCATATTTAACTTAGATGTACTTAGAAAAAATAAATAATTCATTTTTAATATTTTTATTGTTCTTTAGTATAAATAATTTCCGAATTCAAGCCTTTTCAGGAAAAACCGATTATTTAAGGCGCATTTACGGACTATATATTGCATACGAGACACCAGTCTATTATTTGTAATAATTAGATTATTAATAACAATAACAACAACAATAATATAATAATACAATAATAATACAGCATTATACAATAATTATTAATATAATTAAATTAATAATGAATTAATATAATAATTATTCAAAAAATTCAAAACTAACCAAAAATGCCTTCGACATATTGGGCTGTAACCATCTTAAGCCCTGGACATTAATTGTCAACAATATTAATAATAAAAATAATATGATATAATAATATAATTACAATAATTGGCAAATAAAAAATCTGTCTTTGATTGAATATCTGGTTTTTAAATGGTATATAACAACAGTTATTTTAATGATTGAGAGCTTTTAGACACCGAATATCATTTTTAACATCTAATTCTTAGCAATTACACTTCAAAACAAAATTTCCTTCCAATGTCGCATTAGTTTCGTAACTAATGGAAAAATTTTCTCCCCGCTCTCTCCCACTGCCCTTTCATTTAGGTACTTTATTTTAAACTAATTTACAGACTATAAATTCCATACAAGTCACGAGTCTATTATTGGTAATAATTAGGTTATCAATAACAACAATTGTTCATTGTTGATTCATTTGATGGAAAATGATTCAGTATACGTGTAAAATGCTTTCTATCATAAAAGATATACTATAATTTTTTCTTAACTTTTCAGTGAATAGAGCCAGTAATAGGTGTTTCGTTTAAAAAATTTGTTATTAACATTTAAAATGTTCAATTTGGCTATTTCACTCAAAGACAGATTTTTTATTTTTCACTAAACCTTAGTATCATTGTTTAAAAAGTATTTCAAGATTTATCTCAAAAAATAAAATCATTGTTGTTATAAACCATTTAAAAACAAGATATTCAATCAAAGACAGATTTTGTATTTGCCAATTATTGTTATTATATTACTATATCATATTATTGTTATTGTTATTGTTGACAATTAATGTCTCAGGCTTGAGATGATTACAGCCCAATATGTGGAAGGCATTTTTGGTTAGTTTTGGATTTTTTTATTTGTTTTGAATAATTATTATATTAATTCATTAATAATAATATTAATAATAATAAAATAAATAATAAAATAATTAATTTATAATAATTCATTATTAATTTAATTATATTAATAATTATTGTATAATGCTGTATTATTATTGTATTATTATATTATTGTTGTTGTTATTGTTATTAATAATCTAATTATTACAAATAATAGACTGGTGTCTCGTATGCAATATATAGTCCGCAAATGCGCCCTAAATAATCGGTTTTTCCTGAAAAAGGCTTGAATTCGAAATTATTTATACTAAAGAACAATAAAAATATTAAAAATGAATTATTTATTTTTTCTAAGTACATCTAAGTTAAATATGATACATATCGAGATTATTTTTTATTTTCTTCAGAGAAAAAAACTTGCGTTGAATACATAATTCTACTGACACAAAACTTTTAAATGTACCGCATAAACTTTCTTACGAATTTACTGCTGATCATTTCTAAAAAAAACGTTTAAATCCATTCACAATTGCGACCTGTAGACTATTTTGAATTGTAAATTCCCGAGCCAGTGCACTGTGCAGCGGAAAAAGTAAGCCCCAAAGGTTTTACTTACTCCGGACTTTGCTTGCGCCTGTCGGGCACTTCGCGACTTGCCTAGGCAGAGTCCAAAGTGAAAGTGCTACTTCGGACTTTGCCTGACACCGCTCAGGCAATTCGCGGAGGGCCTAGGCAGACTGCGGTGTGCCGGCACTTCGGACTTTGCCTGTAACATATACACAGGAAGTTGTTCATTACAATTTTTTAATTGTAAGTAATTATTTGAATAGATCGAATTTTGAGTATTATCACTTTCAAAGAAACTATTGAAAAATTGTTATTGCTATTATAAAAAATAATTTTTATATCTTTGCCACTTTTTTCACTAACGAATGCAAAATTAGATGAAGCAGCATTTTTAAAAAGGGAAATATATATATCTCTTTTTAATTGCAGGTATTATGTTTAAGTTTCGGCATAAAAATCAATTAATCAGACCTTGTACTTTTCTATGAAAATCCTAATGAGGGTGTCTGAATTGACCCCGAAACATGTTGGTTCGTTAATAGTATAAGAAGGACTCTTATGAGCCGAAAAGTGAGGTAGTTTGTAAGTCTATTTTTTAATTGTGAATCTTTTTCATGCTCTTTTTGCATACAATTATTTATGAAAAAAATTATTTATTTTCGATCTCAAATTTTACACGGAAAAAAATACTTTGTCAATGTAAAAAAAAAATTGATACTTCAACAAAGTAAATTTGTAAAGATTGGACTATTAAAAAAATGGGTTAAATCAACAAAGCTGGCATTGTTAGGAAAATCTTTGTAACAGTGACAAAGTTATTTGTTTATATAATATAATATATAATTATTAAGAAATATTTTTACTTTTAATAAATAATGTTTAATGTAACAAATAATCCTGTTTGTCAGAGTAACAAATAACTTTGTTAGTTATGAATTGGTTTCATGGTAACAATGTGAGTTTGTTATTTCAGTAAACAGGTTTTGTTATGGAATTAACAAAGTTGGCATTGTTATTTTAACTATGTTTTATTTGACAATATAATCATGTCATTTGACAAAACAACATTATTTTCAGTAACAAATTATTAGATTGTTAAAATGACAAAGCCTTTTTTTCCGTGTAAAAAAATATGTAACTTAATTCATAAAATTCACAAAGAAAGGCCGGTTTTGATATTGAAACACATTTTAGAAGAGAAACCTAAGCGTGAATAATGAAAAAAAGTTGAGTTCATAATTGTTCATTCAACTGTAGTTATTTTCCTATTCGTTTTTTTTGTTCAGCTTTCGGTAAAAGTTGTAAATAAGGGAAACTATGGGCCACCCGTCGTTTACCCACATTCCGCGGCTGTTCGCATATAAGTATAGACGCTTGTGTTTGTTTAAATTGTTTAAAGTCTAGGAATGGAAGATAAGGAATAGTTTCGAAAAGTTGACAGTAATACTTTTTTGTGAAAAGTTTGATTTGACATCTAAAATTTTCAAAATTTTTCTCGAATTTTCTCAAAAATATTAGGAAAATTATATTTGTATAACCTTAAGAAACAATAAGCAAATATACATAAAAATAAGTCGTTACTCGAAGTTTTTATTTGGTAAAAAAATTATTTTTCTCTTTGAATTGAAAAACTGCACGCTCACGTAGCGCGCGTTTGATGATGCTAGTTTATCTTAAAAAGTTGTTGTAGCGAGATCCACGCATATATTGTCGATAATAATATGATTGCTTGCGACGTTGCGTGAGTATGACTTTCAGTGGCTCTTTTCAGTTTTTTTCCTAGGATTTCGAAAAATTTCAAACAAAATGTAGAGTTTTGAAGATTCCCGAGAAAATTTCAAAGACTTTTTATTTTTAAAATTAATTTTGAGAGAAAATTGAAGAAGATTTGAAAAAGCTTCAAATGTTTTCCTAAAATTTCAAGACAATGTAAAGAATTTTTCAGAAAACTTTTTCAATTTTGCAAGATTACAAATTTTTTGAACAAATTCGTGTATTCAAGAGAATGAAACGTTTTCTTGAGGTTCCCAAGGAAAATTTAAAATGATTTTTTATTTAAAAAAATTAATTCCAAGAGAAAGTTTGAAAAGATTTCAAAAAATTTCAAAAAAGAATCTGACAGATTTTGAAGCATTTTTTTTTTTAATTTTGCAGGATTTAAAAAAAATGTTAGAAGATGTTTGAATAATTTCAAACGTATTTAGAAGTATTGAAAAAATTTCAAAAATAATTTATAAATTGAAGAGTTTTCCAAAAATATAAAGCTAAACGTAATTTTCTTAGGATTTCGAAATAAAATTTGTAATACAATGGCTATCATTTTGAAAAATTAATTTTCAGAGAATATTGAGGAAGATTTCAAAATATTTAAAAAGATTTTCGAAATGATCAAAAAAAGAATCTGGAAGATTTTAAGGCAATTATTTTAATTTTGCATAGATTTTTGAATAGTTTCAAGAAGATAACAAATTGTCTTTAAGATTTCCAGGAAAATTGGAAAGGATTTTTATTTTGAGAAATTTATTTTAAGAGAATATTTAGAAATTTCTTTTCAACATTTCGTAAGATTTCCAAAATTTTCGAAAAAGAACTTCCAAAATTTTAAGGCAATTTTTTAATTTTGCAGTATTTTTTGAAATTTTGCAGAAAAACGCGAATCTTTTTTAAAGGTATTTAGAAGTATAGAAAGAAATTCAAAATAATTTTTAATTTTCAAAAATGTTGAAGCTCTTCAAGGATTTAAAAATATTTCAAGCTACTAAACTAATTTCCTTAAGATTCATGGCAAAATTGAAAATTATTTTTCACTTGAAAAATTAATTATTAAACAAAATTTCAAAAGATTTCAAAATATTCCTAAAAATATTCAAAATGGAAAATTTCCTAAATTATAAAATTACCGGCAATTCAAAATTCACAAATTGAAAAATTTTCAAATAATAAAATGCCTGACAGTTCATAATAGTACTGAACTTAAAAATTCTCGAATCTAGACAATTAATACATTGTTTAAATAAAAAATAAATAATAAATATGTGTTAATGAAATAAAATAACTTTATGTATCGTTTTCTTATTTAACAATTTTGTAATTGTTTGGTTTCGGTGATTTCCCTGTGTTGGCAAGTTTATTACAAATATTTCAAAACTTTGAAACTTTGCCAAAAATTTATAAAATATTTAGAAATTTCTTTACAACATCTGAAAGTCGTCAATATCTCTCAAACTTATTTGAATTTTTCATGAAATTTGGTAATATTCTATTGTTTGTATTATTTATTGATTAAAGTATATGACCAACTACCAACTTGATGCGAGAAATGTATTTTTCGAGTAAAAATCATGTTTAAATAATGATCCTGTCATCGTTAGACGGTAAGTTAAAAACAATTAGTACAGTCGTCAGAAGGTGGAGAGTCCAGTTATAACGTCAGTCCCACCCGACTTCGGTCAATGAAAGGGGATTATAGAAACAGAACTAGAACTGGAAGATGAGCCACGTTTGGCTTGTGTTTTATACTGAGGAGCATACCCCCCTCCACCTGAGGGGGGGGGGGGGGATATTGAAAAAAATAATTAATTTGTGTTCTATAGCTAAATGTGAAGATAAATGTTGAGCTTCAACTCTATTCCGAGCCTCTAAATATCATTTTTTATGAATTTATTTTCTGTGGATTCACACACATTTGGGGGCGATATGCATCAAACTTGGAAAAAAAATTGGACCAGCCTAATGCAGGAGCTAGACTATTTCATCGATGTAATATAGTCATTCTGAAGGTGTGTAGTGCATTTGAGACAAACATACAGTATGAATGATATTCGAAAGCAATACAAATTTTCTAAAAATATATTTTTTGAACAATAATGACATTATTCTACTTACCAATAGAATTATAGAACACCAAAAAGATAAAGACAAAAATTATGAGAGGAAATTTCATTTCTGATTTGTAGATGACATCGACTTTTTTAGAATTTCGTAAATGACGACTGGTGAATTTTAACGAAAACCCCCTGTTATATATAGCTTTATGTATGCATCCATGTATGTATGTATGTATGTATGTATGCATGTATGTATGTATGTATGTATGTATGTATGTATGTATGTATGTATGCACGTGTATGTAATATATCTACCAATATGCCATTAAATGACTTTTGAAAAATGAGAGCTATTCCTAATGAAAATATTCTCAGTTATTCATAAATTTTATTCTTTTTTCATGAGAAAAAAGAATGTATTGGAATATGCAAAAAATCTTTCATTAGTAAATTACTCAGTTACTGTTAGGCAATCGAATTTTTTCTACTGCGAAATTTTCATTTCAGCACATTGTTGTTTAGCCATAATCTACTCAAATAGATCCAGATATGATTAACAGAATCTGTTTACTCAACGGTACGTAGATGGCATGGACAAACTTGCAGGTATTACTATCTTATCTATAATTAAAGCCATCAAAAAGGTTCTTCTGTACCAATTAGGGTGACTAAGAGTAACAGATTTGGTTCCAAATTTTGTTAATGATCTCTGTAAATCTATATTGGTGAAATTTCACTAATTACTAGTGCAATTCCACTAACTCAATCCGAGAAAAGTGAGTAGAAAATTACTAATTCGATACTGGAATACCACTAATTGATTAGCGAATAATTATGCATAACAACTTTGTGAGGCTCCTCACTTGGGGTGATCGCTAGAGAGATTGATCAGCAACCTGGGTCGGAGCAGTGCTGCGGAATGAACGTGTCATTTAAATAAATAGCACGAGAATTCCAGATTAATTTAAAACATCTATACCCCACACCTATATACCTATACCTATTCACTATTTTCCAAACCAGCAAGTCACGCCCACCCCGAAAGGGAAATGGCTTAATGTTATAATAATAATAATAATATATTGATTTAAAAAAATGTTATAGACATAGGAAATGTGAGAAACAGAAAAGTTCAACAAATGCACATGATTGCGGAACATTTTCAAATTTATTCAAAACAATGAGGAAACATTATTGTGAAACTTGAAAAAAAAGCTATGTCAACTAAATTAATTTCTCTATCTCAGTCTGGGACTCCATATTCAGATATTGCAGAATAAATAAAAAAACATAAATTATTGAAAAATTTCATGAATTTCATCATTTTTTCTTGTTTTCATAATTAAAAAATGTGCGCATCCTATCAAAATTATGTCGAAAGTAAATTTTTAGATCTATGTAATTTAGACGAAAAATGTTGTTATTAAATATTTTATTGCATGTTGCGTCGTTTTTTCATAAATTTGATCTGCTTATTTTTAATGTTATTTTTTACGATTTGAACAAAAAGGACGCGTCCTATCGTGAAGTGGTTTCAAGCAAATTTGTAGATATGTATATAATTTTAGGCGAAAAATGTTATTTATTACAATTTTATTTTATCTTGTGTCGCTTTCCACAAATTTAGTTTTTTATATATTAAATGTCCTTTTAAAATAAAAATTTATAACAAAAGATCTTTTTTTGGTGAATATTTTTTGTCTATTCATTTGTTTTCGAATGTACCTTGTGCCAATTTTCCACAAAATGTATTAAAATGACACAGGCCGTAACATTTTTAACTCTATTGAAATAATAAGAAGGCTATATTGAGAAATTGAGAGCGTGACGTAGCTTTTCTCAGATTTAAAAACATTGCCTTCTGATTGTTTTGAACAAGTTTAGGAAAAAGATTTCATCTAAACTTTTCCTCGTGTGCTACTTTCCAACAGAGTTCTGTTTCCGATTCTCAACATTTTTCCAGTTTTATATTTTCCTTATTTTCCATATAAAATTGCAATTATTTAGCAAACTTTGTTAACATTATTTTCCTTGAATGAGCATCAGCTTGAATATGTGAGAAATTGAGTGCCTAAAGAAGGTTCATTTAATTGTATAGCCTTTTTCTTCATGCAAAAATTCTGTGAGGTCTCTCTTAATCAAAATTTGTAAAATTTAAATAATTGATAGTGAAGTTTCACAGGTTTGATTAGCAATAAGTGAACCACCACAGATTAGCAGAAAATGAATAATTCGTTTAAACGAGGTATTTCCTAATTTAATAGTGGAAAGCAACCAATTCCTTGATACTAATAAATAAATCTACTTAGGACTGTATACATCAATCAAGAAAAGGTTATAGAAGTAAAAAAAAATGAAAAAAATGGAAAATATAAATTTTAAATAAAATCACACGATGGAGTAATACCATTTGCAAAATTTTGAATATCACGTAGACTCTCTCCAATTTGGAAACACAGCCATCTGATTGTTTGATTGAAGTTAGAAAAAAAAGAATTTTTTCAATCTTTAAATAACAAGGAATCAACGCGACCTCCGAATTAATTATACAGATTCAGGGTCTTCATGCCCTACTTTTCAACAGAGTTCTGTTTTCGATTGAAATTTTTTTTCGGTTGTACATTTTTTTAATTTTCCGTAGAAAATTTCAATTATTTATGAAACTTTGTAGAAATGATATGCTTTGAATAAGGAGGAGCTTCAGTCTCTACAGAAGGTTTTTTATTTCATAGATTTTTTTTTTACGCAAAAGATACTTTATTGCCTTGCTGAATCAGAATTATCAAAACTTAACTAATCATTGGTGAAATTTCACAGATATAATTAGAAAAAAGTGGAACACTAACTATTAATACAAAATTACTAATTCAATAGAGAAAAACAGCTGATTGATTGGCAAAATATTTTATTTTATATTATTATATATTTATATAATATATATAATATATATATATATATACATAATATTATATATTTTATTCAATTTTGAACCACGAACCCTCTTTTGTTAGGGTCCGTAAGTTTTGACCCCCCAACCGACGATCTAACTTAATTTTTGCCGACCATTTTTTTTGTGAATTTCTTCAGGGTTAGTTTAACTTTGGAACAAGTGTTTTCAAATTCTCAAGCAAAAAAGATGAGCTCACAAAAAAAATATAATGGTTCATATTTCAACCAATGGAATATTTGCATTGTAAATCGGAAATAGTTTAATTAAACCAAAGAAGGAGAATTTTTAACAAAATTCTTGAATCCTCAACAAAGGAAAAATTTTCAGTCAATGATGGGAAAAAATTCATAAATAATGTAACATTTTCAAATAAAAAAAGTTGAATATTCAACCAAGAAGATTCATTTCTTAATATAAAACATGAATTCTCATAAAAATACGTAAATTTTGAACCAAATATTGGAATTTTCAAGCTAAAAAGACAAGCTTCCTACAAAATAGTTGAATTTTCAATGAAGGAATTGAATCTTCAACCCAAGAATCAATTTGTCACCAAGAGGATGGACTTTACACTGAAAAATATGAATTTTCAAGAAAATACGTAAGTTTTTAACCAAATAGTTGCATCTTTAACCAAGAACTTTATTCTTGTTATCAGAAAAGACAAATTCGGAACAAAATGCATACATTTCTATTCAAATATTTGAATTTTTCATCAAGGAAATTTATTTCCCAACAAAAAAGACTAATTGCCAACAAAATACACGAATTATCAACCGGAAAGTAGAATTATTAAAATGCAAATGGAGAATTCTCAAAACGGAATAGTTAAATTTCGACTTGAAAAATTAATTTTGAGTGAAAAAAACAAATCTCCTACAAAAAAAAATTAAACTTTCCCTCATATAGTTCCATTTCTCACCTAATTGTTATATTTTCAAGACAAAAATACAAATTTTCTATACAAAAAAACTGAATTCGGAACCCAAAAATATGAAATTTCAACAAAAAGTTCATTTTCAACGAATTAGTTGAATTCTCAGTTTAAAAAATTAACTTTTACCACAAAAAAGGAATCTTCAACAAAGTAATTCAATGTTTGACTAAAGAGGTGAAATCCGCATTAAAATTATGAATCTATAAGCAAAAAAATTTGGAATAAAACATAATATGATTATTAAAAACACGAATTTTTAGTAAAATGGTTGAATCTTCAACCAAAACAGATTAATCTTCAACCAAACAGTTGAATTTTTACCGAAAAAATGTAATTTTCTACCAAAAGAGACGATTTTTTGACAAAATAGTTGAATTTTCAGTCTAAAAAAATAACTTTTCAACTGAAAATCGAAATAGTTCAATTTTCAATCAAAAGAACCATCATTTTCAATATTTAGAAAAACGATTTTTATACAAAACTGTTTGATTTTCTGCCAATTCGTTCAATTTTCGAGTCAAAAGGGCGAATTTTCCAGAAAACAGTTGAATTTTCAATCCAAAAATATAAATTTGCAACTAAAAATTTAATTTTTGAACAAACAGTTGAATTTTCAACTAAAGTCATGAATTTCCAAACGAACAAAAAAACAATTTTTATTAAAGTAGTTTAGTTCTCAACCAAGGAGTGGAATTTTCAACCTAAAAAGATGAATTTTTAAGAAAAATTGTATCCCATGTAAGGCAGCTGTAAAAATTGTTGCCTTTCATCTCTCCAACCTGGCACAACCAAAAGACTCTGCAATTTATACACTGCCTCGAATATGCACACGTTTCGAGTTTTTTTTATGAATGTAAACAATATTATTGAAAAATATAAATAAAGTGGAAATTATCGGCTCATTATATTCAATTTGAAAAGTTCATTCACATAATTGAGGGAGGCTCCTCCCTACCCATTTCCATATACATTGGTTGAAGAAAATTCACAATCTTCCCTTCCAAAATATTTTCTGGATCCGCCCATGACGTGACTTAGCATTTTACAATTTTGATTAATTTAATTTGCTAGCATGAGAAACAGCAAAGGCGAAATGCTATATGATATAGACGGAATAGTAGACGCTTTGAAAGAGTCTTTCAAAGAACTATTGGGAGGTGAAGGTATCGGACAACAAAATTGCGACATAGAAGATAATGCATTAGAAAACCCGATTGAAACCCACTGAGGTCAGAGATATAATTAAGAACTTGATAAACGGTAAGGCTGCGGATATAGACAATATTAGCGCTGAAATGCTTAAATACGGTGGCGAGTAAATACCTCACAGGTTGTGCGAATTAATAAATTTATGTATCGAAACGGGAGAAGTCCCAGACGATTGGAGAAAAGCGGGTAATGGAAATCACAGAAGAGAAAATACGGGAAGTCCAAAGTGGATTTATGCCAGGAAGATCATGTACAGATCAGATATTTAGCTTAAGACAGGTGGCAGAAAAAAGTTTGAGAGTAGGAAAGAAAGTTTTCTGTGCATTTATTGACCTAGAAAAAGCATTCGACACGGTAAATAGAAGTAAACTTTGGGAAGTCCTTAAAGAGTATGGAGTGAATGGAGGGCTCCTACAAGCAATAAAAACAATATATACAGGTAGTAAAGCGAGTGTAAGGGTAAATGGGAAGAAGAGTGAATGGTTCGATATTATGCAAGGCGTGAAACAAGGATGCGTTATGTCCTCGTGGCTATTTATCATATTCATGGATAAGTGTCTTAGAACTGCCCTCTTCGACGAAAAAGGTGTAGATCTCGAAACCGTCAAGGTACGTGGGTTGGCTTTCGCAGATGACAAGATTGTTATGGCAGAATCAGTCGAAGACTTGCAAAGAATGTTGAATAAACTTAATACAAGCATGAAGAACATGGACCTCAAAATTAACGTAAATAAAACGAAAGTCATGGTGTTTGAGGGAAAAAGTGAGAAAACAATATGCAACATAGTCCTAAATGATGAGAAATTAGAACAAGTTGACAAGTACGTATATCTAGGTAGTCTATTCACTAACGACGGAAAAATAGATGAGGAATTAGATAGGCGCATAAATAAGGGTACGCAGGTTATCGGTAGAGCAGGGTCCATCCTCACAAATAAAAACATATCGAAAAAAGCTAAAATGGCCGTACATAATTCTATATTCGTACCGACTGTACTATACGGTAGCGAGACATGGACCTGTCAAGAAAAGGACAGGAGTAAAATCAACGCGATCGGCATGAAACCTCTGCGCATAATATGGGGGAAAACACTGATGGACAAAGTCCGAAACGAGACAATCCTCAAAGAATGTGGTACATGAGAGACACTAGTTGACATATGGGAAAGAAATCAGCTAAGGTGGTTCGGACATCTTGAAAGAATGAAAGATGAACGACTGACCAAGCAAGTGTATAAAGGTAAAGTAAATGGCAGAATGCCCAGAGGTAGACCGCCGAAAGAATGGTTAGAATCTGTCAATGGGACATTAATCCGAAGAGACACAAGAAGTCATAGAAACACAAGAGCTTGCATGAAAAAATGCATGGACGTGAATGAAGATAGAGTAGTATGCCAGGACAGAAATGTGTGGCGAAAAATAGTTTATAAACAGAGTGACAATAGAGTGAATGATGCCTGAAACAAAGACCTTGGATACTAATGGGCCCAAGTTGGGAACCATACATAACAATTTTGTGAGGCTTCTCACTTGGGGTGATCGCTAGAGAGCTTGATCAGCAACCTGGGTCGGAGCAGTGTTGCGGAGTGAACGTGTCATTTATATAGATAACACGAGAACTCCAGATCAATATAAAACATCTATACATAACACCTACATACCCATCCACCCTATACCCATATACCGATCAACCTCATACCTATATACCTATTTCACTACTTTCCAACCGAGCAAGTCACGCCTACCCCGGAAGGGAAAAGGCTTAATGGTATAATAATAATAATAATTAACTTCAATCTTAATTAAATTTGTAAATTTAATTTAATTTAAATTAATTGAATTAATTCTAATTGACATTTTCATCTTACACATTTCAGTTACAAAATATTTCCTTCTTATTGTTTTCGCAAAGTTAGGAAAAAAGAATTTTTTAAATTAAACTGGATCAAATGAGCTATAAAATAAGCATGCCTAATAATCAGAGTCCTCATGCGTTACTTTCTAACAGATTTCTGTTTTCGATTTTCAAGATTTTTTCCGGTTGTACATTTTTTTAGCTTTTTATTGGAAAATTGCATTCACGCAAAGGAGCGAGGGTTTATAAAAAATATTTTTTTTGACCAGGAAAAAAAGTTTAATCTCGTGTCGAAGATTAATACAAAATTTAAAAAATTATAATCCTGGTCATTAGGGGTTTTTATTTATAACGATTTTCATGAACAATTCAGCAAGAGAGTTTATGAAGAATAAACAACGTTATTAATGGTAGGTTCAGGTAAGTGTTTAGGTTTTGCAACAGGTAAAGAGAAATTATGACCCTGGTTGGACTGGATGATTTTTTATTGACAAATTAAAAATGTAGACGATTTTCTCTTAAAAATAACAATTTTTCACAACAATTCACGGAGAGGGTTTTTCATTTGAAACTGGTTTATGATATGAAAATAATGAAAACCCAATCAATTTTTATTTTTCCTCACAGATGTTCAAAATGATTTTATAAATGTATTTTTTCAACAAATAATGAAATTCTTTGAACAAATTGTTCAAACAAGAACTGACCAGGATTTAGGAAAAATAACTTATATATTCGTAACCAGCAGACCTCTTAGTGCATACAGAAGTTTAGTGGCGACTGGACTGCGATGGATCTTGAATAGCGTTGTCGCTGTTGCGGCGTGGGTCGGACGCTGCGCCACTTCGCGATTCGTTCGCTCATCATAATTACGAGTGAGCAGAGGATTCTCGGTATCGCCCAAGGAGTTATTGCGCATAATCCGACGATTATGATATGGATTTTTTTTTGTTATTTGCACACTGGTACCGTGACGATCAGGGACCATAACGACCATGTGATACCCAAGTCTCGACCGAAGTAGTCATCTGACTGCACGACTTAACGTCCGAGTAATCGAGACTTAATTTCAAAAACTCTTGGGACGTGGAATTATGTTAAAACGACACCAAAACGAAATTCACCCTGAAATCGGACCTAACTTAAGCACTGCTATTATGCTATTTAGTGTTTATTTTAAACGTCTTCAGTGGAAACTGGAAACAAAACAGGTCCAACGTAGTAATTTAATCAAACGTCCGCAAACAGTAGGGTGCAACTTTGAAATTCTATATGGGCGATTTTCAAATAGATTTCAATTTATATTTCCCTCGAAGTTTATTCGATGTTCCTAGACTAATTTTCGGACTTTTTTTATAATACATAATGTAGTTTCAATTGCAATAATAGCATATTAGAGATTGTAGATATCTGACTTAAAGAACCAGGCCATAATTGGTAACAGCTCCGAAGCCTCTATAATTATTACAAATTTGATAGGTGCTATCGTAATCCATTGTAGAATCTGAAAATTGTTTAGGTTTTCGTGAATACTCTATGATTTTTCTATTGTCTTTGCATCGTTATGTGTGTAGAATTTCTTCGTGCAAAACTTCTGTAGAGTTTTTAAAGGTAAAATGATCACAAAAGTAACTCAGCCGAATCACGGAATAACTCTGTTGAGTGAGAGGTAAGGGGACCTGACTTTAATAAAGCACCCCGAAAAGTGTGAGGCAAGGGGAACACACACGTTAACAAAACACCCCAAAGGGAACAGGAGCCTCCTACGTCCTCGTCGTTGTTTCTGGGTTCGGCAAAACGTAGGTTCTCCCAACGAAAGTCTCATTCTCACCGGGATATGGGGTTTCGGAGTTATGGGGTTATTGAGGAATGTGGGCATAAGGCTCAAGAAGCGCATGCATGCTGGCTCGAAGATACTGCGTTCCACGGCCTTAAACGCGCATATGTCTCTTTTTTACCGGGTTCAGGGGTTTTGGGGTATGTCATTTTGAGGTTATGGGGTTAAGTGGTTATAGCTTCAAGGTTTCCAGGGGTTAAGGGGTTATGGGGTTACTGGGATAAAGTGGTTAATGTATAGAGTATTTGTTGGGTTTTTTGGCCTATTTTTCAAGGTTATGGAAAATCCTCAAGTGATGGGGTTAAATGGACCCTGAATTTGGTTTCAGCGACCCCGTAAACATATGATTGACATGGTCAGACGCCAAGGGTAATTTTCTCGATTTTTTTTGTGGAGCTGTGTTATTCACGTGTAGAATCTACTCGCGTCAAGTTCATTTTATACTAATAAATTTTATTTTCACTTTATGTCAAATTTTACTGCATGAAGTTTAACTGTAAAAATGTATATCAACTTCATGCAGAGTTTTAAGAGTATTAATTGTTGTAGAATTCAATTGTGAACAATTTTGAATACAATTAAAACGTATAGGGTTTTGCCATGTAAAAGAATTTGTGAATTATCAAAAGTATATAGCACTGGGAAACTGAGCATTCGGAGTTAAGTATGAATCTGAATGAAACTCCATTAAACACATTCTAAGGTGACTTTTTTTGATTTTACTTATTTTTTAATGGTTTCCTGTTGATCGCCGGTCGGCTCTTAATCTCCATGGCAATCTACTTTGATGGCTGACGAGTGACTAGTGAGTACTAACTGGTGACTACTGCAGATAATATACGGTTGAATTCGAATTTTTAAGTCGACTCTATCCGTTTGATCGATTTTACTGAAAACGCAGCATATGCGTTTTCCTTTTGTTATTGTGCCGCAAGCTTTGAGCGGAACAAAAAAGAAACCAGACGTGTTGGCTGACTCGATAATTGTAGAGTCAGGGAATCCCTCGTTCGCAACTGTAGCACAACTGCAATTTAGCCGTCCACTTATGCTTTTCCGCAATTTTCTGTTTCTGTAATGAACATCAGATTGTGAGAACTGAGCCTCAAATCATCCACCAGTTCACCGTTAAGACGACGGAGATATCTTTAAAGTTTAGATCCACTTCTTCTATCCTAAGACTATCCTACTCTCTGAATCTGAATTAGTAGAAAACTACTAATGGGTAGTAGTTTTCTACTAATTAAAATAGCGCCAATTCGTTCACTGGTGATTAGTAAGAATCTACTAATTCCATGAGTAAGAATAACTGACTAAATTAATTAGTAGGGGAGAGTGCCCTTGGTTGGGACGTTTTTTGTTTTTTGCTCATAAGAATAATAAATATATGAATATAATTAATTTTGTATGCTTATACATAAGAGTGATGCTTAACTATAACTTTGAAACAGATAACATGAAATATGAAAACAAATTGTTGATTTGAGAATGATTTGTTTAAATCGATGAAAACGTCCCAACCAAGGGCACTCGGTCTTTGATTGAGACACGTCGGTCCTTGGTTGGGACACTTAAAAAAAATGTGTATTTATGAATGAGTGATTAAACTAAAGTGATATAATATTTAGAAAGAAGTAATAAATATAGGAAATGTATAAGGGAAACAAGATATGTCATGTAAGCATTTTTTCAGTAAATGCAGCAATATATTACAGCTGCGTGAAATTGGTCAGTTTCATAAAGTTTATATTGAACAAATAAAACAGTTCTTGATATAACTGACATTATGCACTCTGAAATATAGAGAATGATATTAACTAGAAGAAATATATATATATATATATATATATATATATATTTGTTTATTAATTTCACAAAAATTTGAACAATAAAATATATGAAACTTTTAAATTGGACTTTTTGTCCATCTAGAACATGTTAACAAATCTTCAAAATGTCGGATAATCAAAACAATTATTTTAAAGTGGAAATCACATGATTCTATGAACAATTATTATTCGATTCACTTATTTAAAGATATAGCATTCGTAATAGCATGTTTTATAGGTTATAAATTGAAAGAAAAACGACTTCTGCCAAGTTAACTTAATATTCTTATGTGAAATTTTTGTAATCATTATTTTATAAAGTTGAACAGCTTGCCTCAATGTTGTTCTCAATAAACAGTCGCTATTTACAACATCGACGCTATTTACCAGCATCTTTCTTCTACTGTTATCGAAAGCGAAAACAAAATCAAATGTAATGCGCATGCGCGAAGTGTCCCAACCAAGGAACATGCAGGTGTCCCAACCAAGGAATATTCCGTGCGCATAGAAAATGATTTTTTACACATAGTTAGTTTTAGTATTTTTGAAAAACATGAATTGTTATATAAAACTAATTAAATTCCCTACAAGCAGATATTTTTTATTTTTCAAAAATATTTCGATAAGATAATAAAAATGCACTGGAAAAATACCCTAACATTTTACTTTTGATAGCTGTGAGTGATTTTCGTTCATATCTAGGGGTAAGCTAAACAAAAATAATTTTCACTTTAGCCATTCATGCCTTATAATAAATGAAAACTGAAATAATTTTTTCAGATTTTTGATGCTTAATCTATAACATTTATCCCCGCTGTCCCAACCAAGGACCGTCCCAACCAAGGGCACTCTCCCCTGACTATATCTACTAAAGGAATTGGTAACGCTACTAATAAATGAATTCGTAAATGTATTCCTGGTTACTATTTCAAAAGGTAGTCTCAAGTAAATTCCAAAACTGTTTGTCAACGAAGAGAATTTTATTGAAATATATTAATAAGTTATTAAAGCCGGATTAGGTCCGATTAAAAAACAAGTTAGTTCAATCCGAATTGAAAACATGTTATTCTAATAATTAAAACTAGAATATTAATAATCTTATAAGATTTTACAAGACAAAAACAACTGCGAAGTCGTAACTGTTTTTCCTTTCAGATAGATAAAACTATTAAAATATAACATAATGCTTGGTGGAGAGCTTTGTATGTTTTGCACCATACAATGTACGGCTGTACACTTGTCTTTGATTGATTTCGGATACTCTCTACTTCCTTAGACACGTTACTAGCATCTTAGAATACAAAATTTGTATTAAATACTTTTTATTAGTATATCGTGGTTAATTATTATCACAGTATAGCTAAATAAAGAAATCATACCTGAAAAAATATTCCCTGACAATATTAAGTTTTATCCAGATATTTCAAGCTTTTTTTGTTATAATTTTTTATAGTACGGAGTCATTCAAATATTTTTCTTTTTTTTCTTTTAAATGGACTCGAAATAAGTCCACAGTTTCGCAAATTCATTTTACATTTTTGTTTAGTTTCTGGGGATTTAATTAATATCCTCAATTTAGAAATCTTCAATAAATTATATGACGAAATATTCTCAAATATATTGGCACCAATAAATAATTAAATAATAAAGTAATACTAAAAACATGATCAATGATTTCTTGAATTTGTCTCTAAAAATGTGAGTTTGAATAATAATTATGAAAAATTTTTATTTGATAGTTGAAGGGTGGCAGATCATAAGGAGGTAAGGGATATTTTTCCGGTAACTTTTTTTTTGCATAGAAAATTCTTATAAAATCCAATACACATATTGCTGAAAGAATTTTTTCGAAATCTAATTTTTTATGTTAGCAATACAAAATCAGTTGCACAAAAAGAGGTCTAGCATCAAAACTGCAACCTAATTTTCTCAAAACTGAATTACCTTTTTTTCATAAAACTTTTTTTCCCTGTATGCAACAACTCAACATCTCCGGAACATATTTTCAGTTTTTTTTTATTGATTATTTAATTTTTTATCACTGTCCAAAGACTACTCGGACCGTGTGAAAAAAATGTCAACCCGATTTTGTTAACATTGTGCTATACCTCATAACTGGTAAAAATTGCCATTTTTTCCCTTCACCTCCTTATGATCTGCCACCCTTCAGTTGACAGTTGACATAACAAATTAATTTTTCAGAAAAAAAAACTGTTTTAACTGAAATGATGAATCTTTTACTGAAGAAAATGTATTTTTAACAAAAGTGTAACTTTTAACCAAGTAGTTTTTATATTCAATAAAAAAGATGGAGTTTCAACTAAAATTATGAATACTTAACTGGAATACTTACATTTTCCACCAAAAAGATGAAGTTTCAAACAATAATATTAATTTTGAAACATAAAGAATGATTTTCTACAAAAAATACGTCTTTTGAAGAAAATAGAAGAAATCTTAAATAAAAAACACAAACTTTCAACCAAATAGTTGAATTTTCAGTTTAAAAAATTAATTTTTCAGAAGAAAAGCATCTTTTCAGCCAGAGTGATGAATTTTCAACTGAAATGGTGAACCATTGACGGGAGTAGTTGAATTTTCAACTAAAAATGATAATTGTTCAACCTCAAATTGAATGGTTATATTTTAAATGTTGTATTATGTTAAACTAAAGACATGAATTTTGGACTGAAATGTTGGAATATTTGACTGAAATGATTACATTTTCAGTTTCAAGAAGAATTAATTTTCTGTTAAAGTAAAAACGAATTTTCAACAAAAGTGCTCACCTTTCAACCAAAGGGATACATTTTTAATCAAAATGATGAATCTTGAACAAAGAAAATTAATTTTAAACAAAAGAGTTCAGCTTTTCACTCAGTAATTAAATTTCTATTTCAAAAAAGATGAATTCTGAACGAAAAATGTAATGGTTGACATAAAAAAATTAATTTTTAATCAGAAACAGTTGAATTCGACAAAAAAACTACATTTCAACATGAGTTGAATTTTCAACTTAAAAAGATTTTTCAGTCAAGGGAGATAAAAAATTGCAAAGAAGCTGTTGAATTCTCAATGAAAAAGATGAATATTAGAATTTTGAACTAAAAACGATCAATTTTCAAACAAAACTATAATAGTTGTATTTTCATTGAAAAAATTAAATAAAATAAATGAACCTTTTCGCGCTTTGAAGTATGTAGATAATTTTATTTTAACGTATCAGCGGTTTAACAGTAAGGTGGTTCGAAAAAGGCTTATTTGAAGATAAAAGAGTGTTAGATTCTGTTTAAAATTTAGGTTAAATAATGATTTTTGTGCCTTAGTAACACTAGAACTAATGATTATAAGGGCTGCGACAAAAGTGTAAGTTTAAAACATGGAAAAATACTTCAAAATCTTCTTTAACACAACCTCTTTATTCGTAACAACAATTGAATGAACATTTTTAACCTTAAAATTTGACTAAGAAGGTGTAAATTAATTATAAATTTTTTTTAACCATCTACGTATCTTCTAATGTAGGTTGAGTGAGTTTTCTGCAAGTCAGAGATAAAAAAATAAAAGCTTTCTCAAACTGTTAGTTAATAACGATATGGTACGTCGAATTTTATGTAACATAGTCTGCTATCAATATTATGTTTAAAAAAATCATCTTACCATTCCATTTAGTAGAAAGTGATAAGATTACTAATTTAACAGTCAGATACAATGCTACTAATAGAATTAGTAAAATTTCTACTAATTCGGATTTAGAGAGTAAGACATCTATACCAGAAAGTACATTATTCTTGAGAACATTCACTAATCAAAGAAATCGCAATAATATAACTAATTTACTTGAAAAGTTTTAATTGTCTCTAGATTTGTATCAAATCTTGCAGTTGGGGCATTCCATTTGAAAAGAAAAAGAATTGACAATTGATTTACTCTCTTTCTAATATTGTATAGTGTTTGGGTTTCGGAATAATGTGGTGAAAAGGTTTTGTATAATTTTTATTATTCTGACAGATATTGTCGAATAAAAATTAGACCATATTTCGACCATTTTTATCTCTGGAAATTTAAAAAAAATGAAAATATAAATTCCTATATTGTTTATTTCATAAACAATGTTTAATTTTGTTTCTCTATATTAGAAACAACGCGAAGTTCAAAAACTAATTGAATAAATGTAATGCTCAAAGTTTGTTTGAGTTAAGCACGAAGTAGCAAAATCGTCTGTTTTGACAGTTTAGAAAAAAACCTCCAAAGTTTTTCGCCCGTAAAAAAATAGTTATGCTCGAAAATTCCAGTGTCTCCTATTTTATTCGAAAGTCTGCAATTGCTCAAAACCGCTTAAAATAGTATGAATCATTCATAGCAGTTTTCACTCATATTGGTGAACAAGTACAAAAAATTGTCCATTTGTTATAAAAAAGAGCAAAAATATTTTCTTAAGGATTAACAAGACTCAAATATTACATAACATTTTCTTCTCAATATATGTGAATGTAATATATGATTATTACTTATTACATAATAACTATTTCTAAAGCATTATTATCAAATTTAATAGACAAGTTAATTTTTTGGCTGTTATTGAATAGATAGGCTTTCCGTTTTTCATAGAATGGACTAAAAATGACTTATGCGTAACGACTTTCGACAATACGTTATCTTCGGTTAACCTTGTTGATGGTTTCAACAAATTCAATAGAAAAGGGTACAATTCAATCATTTTTTACCCTGAAGACTTTAGTTTTTACTTATACCAGATATCAGTTTCGCTACAATGACCTTCTATATTTATAATTTTTCAGTAGGTAAACAATTTTATAATTTTATGAACGGAATTATCGATTTCGCTATTTTTCAATGCATAAACGGAGCTTTTTGAATGAAATCTGTAAAACAAAGTGTATATTCAAAAAAATCTCTGAATTGTGCATTTGTTTGTTAATCTTGGAACACTTGACCTGGTTGATTATGCTTTCTGCACTTGTTTTGAAGTGTTTTCTGACACCAATAGTTTAATCAAAAAATCTCTCGTTAATTTGCTTATAAGAAAATGTCGATTTCTTTACCTGAATCTTTAGTCGATGTTAAAATAATCCTTTAAATGAATGAGAACACTTCTTTTAGTACGGGACGATTCCTGCACTTATTTTGAAGTGATTTCCTATCGCAATAGCTTAATCAACGAATCTCCTGTGGTTTTATTTTTCCAGAAATGTTGATTTCCTCACTTAAATCTTTAAGGGATTTCACGCACCAGTCGTTTACTGAAAAAAATCTTTCGTGGTGCTGGTTCTTTGGAAATGTCGATTTCCTTGTTTGAATCTTCAAGAAATGGTAAAAGAATCCTGAAAATGAATTCAAACATTTTTTCTGTTAGGTGAAGTTTCTCAAATTTATTGTGAAATGATTTTAACGCCAATAATTTAGTTAAAAAATATCCCATTGTATAGGTTAAAAAAAGTGTATTTCCTTGTATGCATCTTATTGGGATGTAAAAGCCACCCCAAAACCTTCTGCTTACACAAAATCGTGGATCTGTAATGTTCATGGGTAAAAAACTTCAGTTTCAGTGGGTCCAATCAGTGGCTGGGGGTGGAAGGAAAGTGAAGAGGTAAATAGAACGCAGGAGAGGTATGTAAAGTGGACCCTGGGGTTGGCAAGGAACACGCCTAATTATATTTTTTAGGAGGGAGACGGGGAGAAGGAGAACAGGGGAGGGGGTGGGAAGATGGAGGCGGAGAGGGAACGGTATTTTAGAATGAATGGATTGCAGATGGATGAAGTGAGAAGGATGCACGAGGAAGGAAGGAAGGTTTATGAATTGGTTAAGCAAAACATCATGGAGAGAGAGAAGACAGAAGGGGAAGAGAGAATAAGAGAGTCAAGATTTAACGGGAACTATGTGTGGATTATGCCAAGGGCAAGAGCGCAATATTTGTGTGTGAAAGGAGAGAAAGGAAGTCAGGAACTTATAGCGAGGATGAGGTGTGGTTGTATGGAGGGTTTCAATAGGTTTTGGCTCTCTCGAGAGAAGAGGATGTGTGAACTGTGCGGAAAGGGGGATGCAAGAGTGGAGCACTGGCTGGAGGAGTGCGGGGAGGTGGAAAGAAGTGAGATAAGCATGGAGGCATTGTTGCATGAAAAGGGGGAAAAAAGGGCAGTAGCATGGGTGAAGGGAGTGGTGGGTAAGATGGAGATGAAGAGAAGGAAGGAGGAAGAGGAGTGGAGAAGGAAAGATTGTAAATAGGAGAGAAAGTAGATATAAGTAAGATGTAAATATTGTAAATAGTAGATAAGTAATAGGTATTAGCTGCGAAAACAGAGGTTGGCAAGCGAGGCAATGCGAAAGAGTAGGAACATGCGAGCGAGGCGAGGCGAAGCGAGGAAGGCAAGGCGATACGAGCGTGCGGCTTAGAGATAAGGAATGGATGGATGTTAGTTCTTAAGGGTTAGTTTTAAGGAAATTCTGTAAAAAATGGATGTGTAAGCAAGTCAATTTTTTAAGGCCAGCAGGCTGAAAAATAAACGTTTATCTATCTACATCCTTTTCGTAAATCGTCTCAGTTCTCCGTTTATCGGATACACCTCCCTAA
>CAKNXH010000947.1:0-73516 GCA_932178445.1 Andricus quercusramuli
GCATTCTTATTTAAGAATACTAGAATCTGGTACATTTCTTATAACTTATGTTACATAAAATATTTACTATTGACAATATTTTTTAGAAAACTTTTTGTTGACCATTATCACTTTTTCACACTCACAATTTTCAAACAGCAAATAAGACTTTTTCTTAACGTAAATACTAATTTTTGCTCGCTCAAGTTTATCATAATACATACAGAAATACCATCATCTCTTATTATAGTAGGAATCTTTATAACAGTACCCCGATTATCCCCACATTCTTAAATTTTATTTTAATTATAGGTGCCGTATGAACCGAATATTGATATCAAAAGTCTCTCTGTGTAGTTATATTTATCCACAAAAAAGTAAATGGAACAACGTCGTTTCTAAGTATTTCGGGTCGCTCAGTTGAATTCTGACTTTATAATTTTTGTGAAGTATCTTTGAATATCCCTAGCCTAGGGGAAAAAGTGCATTAATGGGCAAAACTTGAGGCTTAACGGAGCTTTTGTTTGTGCACGGAAAAGCTGATGTTTTTCCGTATTTTAAACTGCTGATTTCATATCTGAGAGAAGAAGTTTTCTGCAGTACCTCAGATTTTCACTAGCTTTCTGTTATGTTTGAAATCGAAAATAAATCGAGTAATTGAGTACCACATGTCATATGTGGCCTTTGCTACAATATGCTAGGCCTTAGTACAGCAAACAAACAGAAACATTTTTATCATCTACGCTTTGGAGACAACCTCAAGATGACAAAGATTGTTAATTTTGTAAGACAAATATTGTCGGCTATAGAAGGTCGGACGAACAAAAAATCAAGTATGCAAATGTTTCCAGTGTTACCAAACCGACCCATTCATGTAATGAACATATTGAAGATATCAGAACTTCTGAAAATATCGAGGATATTGAGAAGAATGTCGTTTCTACACACAACAAGAGCGCAATGAAAACATCTTTACAAAAATATGACGCAAGCGACATTGGTGAAAGCAACCCTGATTATGATAACAGTGAAGATGTCTTCAGTCCTTCAGGTCAACAAGAAAAACCGGAGCTTTATACTCAAGAATCATTAAATGGCCTAATAAGAAACTTGAGATTACTTAAAGATGCCGCTAAACATTTAGCTTCTGTTTTGAAAAACAGAAACCTGGTAACGGAAGGAACTAAATCCACTGTTCACAGAACCAGAGAAAAAGCGTTCTTAAAGATCCTTTCTCGAGACACTGATTTGGTTTTTTGTTCAGATGTTTACGGACTGATGAATGAACTGAAATCAAATATCTATAAAGATAAGGGATGGAGGCTTTTCGTTGACTCTTATAAGCGTAGCCTCAAAGCAGTGATGATCCACACGACAAACGAATCTGCATCAATACCAATAGCTGGATGAAACAGTTTGTTAAATCAGTGGAGAAAAAAGGTGATTGTTTCAGATTTTTAGAAAACAAATTACCTAGTATATATCTGACGCCAAGTTAAAGGCAGGAGTCTTCGATGGTCCTCAAATTCGGAAAATGTTGAACGATGACAACTTTACTGATAATATGAATGACAGCGAGAAGGCTTGTTGGATCAGCTTCAAGGAAGTTGTCGAAAATTTTTCAGGCAAGGTTAGAAGCGACAACTATAAGAAAGTAGTTAAAAACATGGTGAAGAAATTCCAAGAACAGGGTTGCCTGATGAGCGTAAAACTGAACTTTCTCCTTTCCCATGTCGATTACGTCCCTGAAAATCTTGGTGATTATAGTGAAGAACAGGGAGAACGTTTTCCTCAGGACATCAAAGAAATAGAGCGGCATTATTAGGGACGATGGGATGAACACATGATGGCAGATTTTCGCTAGAGGTTGGGAAGAGATGTTGCAAGTACAAGAAAAAGACGCAAGAGAAATCCACTTCGAAGGACGTTTGACGATAGAAAAACAAGGAAACATCGCGTTAAGTCCCTTTCTTCGCAGACTATCGCAAATGATGATCCATCGCTGCTAATTTTCTCCGTTTTTACTCGGAAAATCAGTTTGTTGCATTTTGACTCTGGAGAAGTGTTGTTCCGTTTTCACTCGGAAGATTCATTTGTTCCCTTTCTCCTCCGGAAAATGTATGTTTCATTTTTACTTGCAAACTTTTTTTGTTCCGTTTCCTCTGTCAGCCGAGCTTATATTATTAAAAAAATTTCTTAATTGCTTACATTTGTGAATCATCCAACTCAGGCATTTTCTTGATTGTCGTGAACCTTAATATTTCGAGTTTTCTAATTTTTTGAGTATTTCCGTTTTTGGAAACTTCATAGCCGAAAATCAAAAAAGTTAATAATTAATCGAGTTAATCAAATTTCCGACCAAGTTGGTGATCGAAAATTTAAATAAAATTGCTGACACGGCAACATTTTCTAATGATAAAATTCCCGATTCTGAACGATTAAAAATAGTATAATTATAAAATAATGAATAATAAATGGAGTAAAATACTTTTATTTCATTATATTATAATATGCAACAAGGAGGAGAAATTTGATTCTCACTTCACATCACACGAAACGAAAGTTCAATTTCCTGGTAATTTTTGACAATTATGGAAATTATTTAGTATTTCGGAAATTTATGTAATTCATGGAAATTTATCTGTTATTCAATATATCTTTAGCTATTGGCAACTTTGCATAAATTAGCCGTTTTCCATTACAAATATTTATCATCCAAATCTCTTGAAAATTCGCGGATTTATTGAATTTTCACAAATTTGAGGTCGTTTTTTTAAATTTTGTTTACCACAATTTTCGTTCCCAAATGACAACCTGGTTCTGCTTCTGTTGTGGCTAGGAACGAACTCGGAGCCAGAATGAGATCCAATTGCCAATTATTATATCTATAGAGTTTGAATTTTAATTATTAATGCAATTCAACTGGTCGAAGGCATATGTAAAAAAACAGTATAACCAAGCTTATTCAGTATTATTAATTAATCAAAATTCCGCTACAAATAGCCAGAGTCGTAGTCCGGAGCTATCTGTACAGAAATCTTTCATCTGCAGAACAACTATCTTAGTATGAATTCCTGGGGACATATAAGAAAATCATATTTAGGTTTTAGCAAAAATTGATTTTAGTAAAATAAATTCACTTTTTCTAACTGTCGTTTTGTTCTATCAAATTTTATTGGACCGATGCTCACAACTACGAAAAACCCATTCATAAAAATTATCAAACTCACGACTTTTGTAGAGATAGTTAGTTTTTAAACAACAGGTTTTAACGTTCAAAATAACATTTGTGGATTTTTCAGGAAAGTCTGACTTTGAACCAAATATAATTATTTTCTAGCAAAAAGATACATTTTCTACCAAAAAACAGAATTTTTCGAATAAAATTATGAATCTCCAACCAATAACTGACTTTTCAACCAAGTAGTTTAACATTTGATCACGCAGTTGTATTGTCATCAAAAAAGATTAATCTTCAACAAAAAATGTAATTTTTGATATTCCAATTTAAGACGATTTTAATTTTAATTCAATAACAGTTGGATTAACTACAAAAAACTTCAGCAAAATGGTTCATATCTTCAAACCCGACAAGGTGAATTTTTAACCAAGAAGATTAATTACCTACAAAAAAAGACAAATTTTCAAGAAAATGTCTACAGGTTGGACCAAAGAAAAGAATATTGAATTGAAATTATGAATCTGCAAATAAACAAGTGCATTTTTAACAAAGTAGTTTAACTGTTAACTAAGTAATTGAATTCTCAACAAAAAACACATGATCCTTCAACGAAAAACATACTCGTTGCTTATTAAACTAAAAAATATTTTCAATCTTAAATCGAAAAGATTTGAATTTATCCAAAAATACGAACTTTGAACAAATTGGTGGAATGCTCAGGCAAAAAAGATGTTAAATTTGAAGTAAACATTTGCAATTGTTTTTTTAATCATTCAATGTAGGCGCCGACCGAATAGAAAAAAGGATTTCGCAGCTTATTAAGACCTAAATTAAGTCTTGATCAGATCTTTAAACAAAAATTATAACTGGAAAAAGGTAAAAAAAAATTTCAAAAAATAATTCTTAAAAAAGGAATTGAAAAAAAAATTTATTTTGAAATTATTTTCCTTGAAAATGAAGTCAGTTAAGTGTTTTGACCTTCTTCTGCCATACTGTCCCATCCTTGCTCCCTCTATATTCCTTTCCCTAGTAGATTATTTTAGATTATTTCAGAGCACTCATAATCTCATATGGAAATACACCAAAATAGTGATCATGCAAAAATAAACTTTACACAGTCACAATTTGTGAACTCCCGTGATATCTTCAAAATCTCTTCGAATTTGATTGAAATCCATATGAAAAGATTTTGTCTTCTCTTCAAATCCCATTATACCTTTGGAAATATTTTCAGATCCAATAAAACCTTCAAAACCTGTTAAAATGTGTTGAGATGCATTGAAATTACATTCTTATTACAATCTCTGATTACCCGAAAGTGTGCTAAATTATCGGTATCCTCCGAGTCTATACCCTCCTGTGGTATCGCACTGCTCATTACCTTCAGGTCTCTACTTTATCATCAGCGGTGCGCTTACTATGGTTAGGTACACAATCGGAAGCCTGACGCGCTATCGTCTGAGCCACGGTAAATTACCAACAATTTTCAAAAAAATTGTTATTGAATTTTCGAATTACTATTTAATGATTATTTACATTAATAAATTATGGTTAGCGGTAGCTGATCAAAGGTGAGAAAAAAAAACTACCAACTACTAGACCATACATTATTAGACAAGTGATTGTTGTTGTAAGAAAATGTCAGCCTTTTATTTTTTTGCACTCCTTATCATTCTAGCGGAAACTTCATTTCATTCGAATTTTTACATATGACTGAATCATCATGTTTATTTGTGATTATTACAACATAGAAAAAACAGAAGACAAAGTTTACATCGATTTCAGTTGAAAGATTCGCTGCAGCAGAAATTAATTTTATCGAATGAACTTCAAACAAAACTGAGATGATGTCGTGTTTTTAAACTGTCCCGGAATAATTTTACTGTGAAAAAGCATCATCTGCTATGTAGTTCAAAGCAGTGCGAAGAACGTGAATGTATGAATGAAATCGATCTGGAAATCAGGGCACGCGGTTTAAACAAACATTGCACTTATTATATTTTCATTTTAAAAATAATTGCACAATTCGCGGACGAATGAAAATATATTTGTTGTCCGACCCCCCTTGAAAATGCAATTGACAGTGAACTTTTTGAAAATTCGAGTGAACTGAAAACAGTAAAAGAAATTTTAATTGAATTCCCGCGAAAGGAAATATTCCAGGTATGATAATGCCGGAAATACAATTTTCCACACAGAAAAATTTTTGAATTATAAAATTCCCGAATATGTGTAATTGAAAAATCATTCAATTATGAATACAACAATAATAAATAATACATTTATTGAAAGAACGTATTTTTTACTTTATGTATTATGGTCTACTCTTATCTTTTTGTTATTTCTTATCACTTCAAATTATTCGACAATTATAATTACCATAATGAATAATATATTAAAAATGTATTTTTGTAATTTAAATATTATGATAATATATAGTATCTATTACAATTTCTTCTCCTCTTCCCCCTCCATAATCCGAAGTTTGGTGGGACTGACGTTAATTGAAAAATAATTTGTCGACTAGAAATTGATCTAACCCATTTTTGCTGCAATTTTTTTTTAATTCAACTACGTGAATGAAAGTTAAACTACTGTATTTTTCTAGTTAAGGATTCATCGTTTCAGTTGAAAATTCATTCAACGACCTCGTGGAAGAATTATTGTATTTCCGTTTTGAAACTCGCTTTCTTCATGTTAAAATTGATTTTCTCACTAAAAGAGAGTATAAGTTATACGGCTGCCAAAAAAAAAAAACTAAATAAATTCAAAAAAAAATTGGCATTCCAGCCCATGGACCATAGTCATACTTAAGTCCGCTGTATTACATACGGAATTTTCCAAAATAATCATTGTGTACTACAAAAAAAATTAAAACTATACAAAATAGAACAAAAAATTTAGGCAATAAGTACTGGTACAGATATTTTAAAGGCAGACGCAGTTGCTGGATAATCGAACTTGTATAAAAAAATTATTTTCTCTCTGGTTATTATTAAAATTACCTTATATTGGATAATCAATGAAAATGATTGATCGCAGATTCATTTATATGAATCTTATACGTATTTTGGTATACAAAGACTTATGTTCATCATTTTTAAGTCAAATTAAAAGTTGACTTTTTACTTTTATTGCCAAAAAAATAAGGTGTCAGTATTTTCAAAACTGAATAAATATATGAAAGATTAAATAAAAATTTTCTTATAAATTGGGGAATTTTCATGTTCTGAGTATTCTCTTTTTTGGACATTTCTAGTGACCGAATAATACAAGAATTATTAATTTTTAAAATGAATCAAATTTTCGAAAAGAAAACTATTCAGAATTATTAATGACCGGATTGAAAAATTTCCGATAATGGAAAACTGATTCACAGCCGAAATCTGAATTTTGATAAATTTGTAAATTTCAGCAATTTCAGACATTTTTGTAATTTTTAAAATTTTAGTAATTGTGTAAAATTTCCGTTATTTTGGAAATTTTTAGTTAATGTGAAATCGTGGTAACATTGATAATTTTTAACATTCCTTTATATTTTTAGAAATTTTTTAAATTTCATCCAGTATTTTCTGAAACTTCGGAAAATGTTTTCAATACCAATAATGTATCCAATTTTTCTATATCTAAAATCTTTGAAGATCTTTTTGAATTTTCTCAAGAACGATGAGGGAATTAAGAAAATATCGATGGAATACATAACAATTCACTGTGCATTCTTTCAAAATTCTATTGAGTTGAAAAGAATAAAAAAATATTTAAAAAATCCACTAAATTCATTAAATTCAGCATGAATTTAGAAAAAAACATTAAAAAATTGAGAATTAATTAAATATTGAATTAAGATATTCCGTAATAATGCATTTTTTCCTACAACTCGTGAAAAAGTGCCAGCTTTTCCACCTGTTTTTGGTGTAAAAAGGGACTGATTTTTGGTCAGTGACGTGGCGCATGCGCAGTGCCGACCTTTCCGGGCAACAGTGGAAAAAGTGGACGGACGCAGTGAAAAAAGTAAATGGACGCAGTGAAAAAAGTGAGGCACAGTTAAAAAAGTAAATAAAGTGCAAACTACTTCGTGTTACTTCGGGTGTGTTCGTGCTGCCCCGGGTGTGCTCGTGTATCGTGCGCAGCCAACCTCATTCTATTTTCCGACTCTCGTCCCTAACCTAAAACACCGTAAGTTTCTACAAAAATACTGTGTATGGTTTCTTTTCACGAAAAATCGGAAATTTGGAAGACCTCAACTTTACGGGCCAGCTATTCAATGGTGAGAAGCATGTTCCTTGCTAACCACGTCATCGATATCAGCAAATATGCAAAGTTATTGACATTCATCTTACCAGCTTATTGTTGCCATTATTGCCATGATTTTGATCATTGCCATTGTTCTTCTTGGGTCAATCGTCACAAAAATGCCTTTTTACACAAAAAAACAGGTAAAAAAACTAGCACTTTTTCAACAAATTATAGAAAAAGTAGTGTGAAAAAGTAGTGTGATAGCCACCATTGCTCCGCTCGGGTGGCTAACTTCACACTCCTTTTAAATCTCTCGCTTTTTCAAATTGTAGCACAATATACTATTATTTTTTTAAATTTAAACAATATGTTAAAAAAGTAAATTGAGCATTTAAAAAATTATTACATTAAAACACTCAATTGCTTAAAGAAAGTCTGGACTTGGAAGTCAAGGGGACGAAGAGTCTGCAAAGGTACCGCAGAGCGACCGTTCTGATTCTAGGCAACCCCGAGAATCCAGCGAATGTTCTGGGGCGCCTAAGCTTTCAGAACCCGTCCCAGCGAACTGATTCGTGGAAGGTGTTTTCCGACAGGCGGAAATCCAGGTCAAAGGGGAGGGGCTGGATTCTAGTCGTCGGTCTTCCCGAATCCTCAATCAGAGCTCTTGCGGCTCCAGATTATTGACAGTATGTAGGGGCAAGCCTCTTAATGGCTGAAACGGGAATCTCCATTACGCAGATTAATTTGCACCACAGCGAAGGCGCCTCGGCGGTTCTAGCTAGACGAATGTCTGCGGTGTAGACAGGGCTCACCCTAATCCAAGAACCCTGATTATGCAGGGACAGGATTCCTGGCTTGTCAACATGTGGCTCCATACATAAGGATCCACGCGAAAAAACGCCAAGCGCATGTATATCCATCAAGGGTATAGATGCGATCTTGGTGCCTGAATTCTGCTCTAAAGATCTCGCCGGCATGAAGGTGAGACTCAGGTGCGGCAGCGGAGAGAGGATAGAAGTATTCATTGCCTCCGCTTATTTTCCTGGCGATGCCGAGGGACCGTAGCCTCCCAGAGAGATGGAGGCTCTAATTCGGTATGTCAAGAAAAGAAGATTTCCCTTTTGTTGGTCTGTGATGCTAACTCTCATCACACGATGTGGGAAAGCAGAAACATCAATGACAGATGGAGAAATCTAATTGAATACATAGCGGGCACAGAGCTGGAGATTCTGAGGGGGGGGGGGGGCGGTGATACTCCCACATTTCAGACGAAAATAGGAGTGAGGTTCTCGATTTGACTCTATGTTTAGGTGCACTAAGCAGCAGGGTAGTGGATTGGAGAGTCTCCAATGAGGAGTCTCTGTCCCGACCACAGGCACATCGTGTTTCGATTAATGTTAGGAAAACCAGTGGTTTCTAAGATGAGAAACCCCAGAAATACACGTTAAAACTCATATAAAGAGGTACTCAAAGGAAAAAAATCCGTAAAAAGACAAGAATGTTGTGCAATAGGGCAAATAGAACTAATTGCTTTCGGACTTGGACATCTATAAGACGCTCAAAGTGAATACAATACAAATATGGGGAAGTATAAGCAGGAAGATAATAGGAGCTTCTGCGAGGAACCGAAAAACATTCCGGAAACAGCGAGGCTCCACAACATCCTGCCGAAAAATCCGAAAGCTCGTCTCGGGCTCATAAAGCTGGATAACGGTGAGTTTGCCCAAGACGAAGAAGCAACGCTGAATGACCTGATGGAAGTTCACTTCCCGGGTGAAATGGGCCGTAGGGTTCATCTGTCCTTTTAAATTACCAGTGGCGGATCGCATCTATCCAGTGCTTTTGCAAAAAGGCATGGATTTAGTTGTCCCTCCTCTGACGGAATTATTTGGGGCAAGTGTTGCCCTTAAACACGTGCCATAGACATGGAAGGATGGCAGAGTGGCCTCCATAACCAAAAATTTGAGGGAAGGTTGCACTGCTGCCAATGATTTTTGACCAATCAGCCTAACTTCTTTCATCCTGAAGACGCTGGAGAAGCTGGTCGAGAGACACATTAGGGATGAGGTGATCCAGGCCTTTCCACTTCATAGAGGGTAGCATGCTTTCCAGGCAGGCTGCTCGGTAGAAGCTGAGCTTCATGCTGTTGTGGCAAAATTGGAGCAGTAGTTGGAACAAAAGCGGTATGCTGTGGGCGCTTTCTTGGGCATAAAGGGTGTTTTCAGCAATACTTATCCAGAAGTCATTTGTCAAGAGGCTTTGATATGTGGTGTGCCGAGCCAGCTAGTATACTGAATAGCAAGCATGCTACGCCGGAGAAGACTCGAAACCAGATGGGATGAAGGACTAGTGATGGGAATAGCTCTGCGGGGCTGCTCAATAAATCTTTTGTTTTGATCGGGTCGGATCGTCTCGTCATTCCGAGCGAGAAGTTATCTACTTATTTTGAATTTTGACGTTCTAGATGTCAGATTTTTAAAAAATAATACAGAATGGATACAAATTTAAATTCACAAGAGGACACTAGAAACAACTTATCTCACCAGGAATCTACAATCAAGTACAATATAATTATATAAATTAAAAATTATATGTTTTAAATTTTACAAGGTCTTATTTTTATTAACCAGCAAATTTATTTGAATATTTACAATTTATAAATATGTACATACAGTGTACAAAGTCCTGCGTTTTCATTAACTCTTAAATTTATTTAAATGTTTATCATTTATAAATATGTACTGTGTACCTTTGCATAAGGTCTTGCGTTTTTATAAACTATCAGATTTATCTCAATGTTTACAACTTATAAATACATAGTGTTCAAGTTGGGGATCGGACCTCTTTTAAATGTACAAAACGGAAAAGTGGTGGAAAATCCTTAGAAGAGTCCTTCAAATATGCCATTCAAAACGGGTGCAAGGTCGGAACATGTAAATTATGTCAAGAGAATAAGGCAAATGAGCCTGTTGTTATCAAAATGAAAGACTCAAATACTTCTGTCTTGAAGCGCCATCTCCGAAATAATCATCCAAAAGAATTCGAAGAGACTTATCCTTCGCAAGAAACACCAATTCAAGTATTTCTTATATGTTATACAATATAATGTATGGGAGAAGATTAAGTATTGAACACTGCAAAATTGTATTATACTGAGTATACAATTTTTAAAATATATAAAAAGAAAGGAGTCGTGGATACCTGAGGCACCAGTCGTCGTCATAACTTATTATCGTCTAAATAAACGGTTCTGAAATTTCTGAAGAGAATAAGTAATCAAAATCACTCCTTAAATGATAAATCATTTATCTGAATCAAAATTGTTAATCTTTAAGAAAGATGACAGATTTTGGTCACCACTGGTACCACCGCCACACTGGAACACATAACTTAAGTGTTTTTCCAACTATTTCAAATTTCTTTATTTAAAATAAGATCTAAAAGGTACAAAAATTTTTAGTTGAGGTAGCTTCTACACAAAACAAAAATATTTTTTTCATTAAACTTAGGTGAAATCTTATTCATTCGAAACATGATATGATAAAAAATTAGAAATTTATTTATTCATTTCGAATTTTTAGTTTTCAGAAAAGTTAAAATTTTCAAAAATTCACACGGTACATTCTTTAAAATTCTTTAGTCCTCATTATTCTGCTACTAAATATATATACTTTCTTCCAAATTTTAGACCTACGATCAAGGTATTTTCAATAAGAAGGTGGTTGACTGGGTGACTAGGAAGTATTTGCCTTATTCCTTTTTTGAAGATGATATGACTCAAGATATATTTCATTATTTGAAACCAGAAGCTAAACTTCCATTGCAAAATAATCTAAATTCGGAAGTGGAACTTTGGTTTATAGAAAACAAGCAGTTCTTATGAAAATCTTGCTAATGAATCCTTATATTAGATACAATGGTGTGTAGTACTACTATAGCATAAATAAATGAGAAGTCTTTTGTATTAACTTCACTTATGTTTTCTCGCCATTCATATTCTCAGAACAAAAATACACTGCAAATGTTATATTAAAATTAATGAACCAAAAAAAATGTTCAAAAACTTGAAATCTTCAGTTACAGTGAATGAAAAATTTCAAAATGTAACATAATTTTTTCACGGAATTTGTTTTTAACGATCGCGGAAATTATTATTTAAAAACTTAATTTCAGTTTCAGAGACCCTCTCAACTCACTGTCGGATAAATTCGGTGAACAATTTTTTTTGTATCATATGAATGAATTTTTCACCAGCTCTGTTGGTTAGTCATCAAAAATAAGGTAATTTTGAAGATAATTGAAGAAAGAATAAATTTTAAACAAGAAAACGACAGATCGAGATATACATGGTAATAACTTTTTATTAAACGCTACATATAGTTTTGTTATTACCGTCAATTACACTAAATTCACACATTATATCTTGAATAACAACTCTAATGATTCGACACTCCAGTAATTGCGCCTGTCTTCAAAATACCTGTACTAGTATTGCCTACATTCTCTATAGTTATGTATTAAACTTTTTTTTGTAGTACAAATGAATGTTCCAAGAAACTCCATGCGTAGTACAGCGGAATTAAGTATAATACATATTAGTTTAACCTAGAGGTAAACGTGCCATTTGAATAAGAAATTATTTAGGTATTTTCGGCTGTTGATTGAAACCTCATACTGGACCACAGTGCCAGTTTATAATAAAAATAATAATAATAATAATAGGTTATAATTATATTGTAGAAAGTCCAGAAGTCGTCATATGTTTATCATCCTTTGGTTGACTTGCCATTCTCTTTGTCGACTTTACGGGTGAGCCTTACGGCTGAAAATGAAGCAATATTAAATATAAACATTAGCATAACAAATTGCGGGTTATGTGTGTGTCGTTTTTAAATTCAAGGAAAACATAATTGTGCATGATATAAATTATAATACGTGAGGGAGAGTTGTCCTAAGTCGACACTGTGGGTTGAGTCGGCACCGTCGCGTTTCTCAGAAACGTCGAACGTATCGGCTTAACCATTTTGTCGTGTGACAGATTGGTAGACATGGAAATAATTTACGTTGAGACTTGTCACTTTAATTTTCGCTGGACAGCGTGAGCGAGATATGCATTCCTCGTGCACACGAAATTTCATTTTCTTCCATTCTTGTGAAGCAGCTAAAAATGTATGCATATTTTGAAAAGTTCAATCGATTAAGTTCGTTGGTTTCTGCATCCTATGTGCTTCCACCTTATAAAGTTGATTTTCCATTCAGATTTATTTCGTCTGCGTCATATCATGAAATGTGTAAACATTCGTAGTGGTCCTGAGTCGGCACCTTTTTCTTGTTTCTTTTGTTGTTATTTCATTGTGTTGTGTTTTAATTCCATGTCACTCGTCTCTTGTTGGTTTTTCTCCTCAGTCTGGTTATGTTTTGTCTGCATGTTGCTTGTCTCTGGTAGTTCTTCTTTTATTTTCTGTGTTTTCTCATTGACGTTTTGTTGATTATATTCTTCACATTGTGAATGATTTAAATTTGTCCATTCTCTCCTAAAACTTACAAAACCTGCCCATTTTCTTGCATTTGAGCGTACAAATTATGAAATGACACAGGACCAGGGTGTGCCAGCTTAGGACCACCATTTCGAGAAATAGAAAAATCGACCTCTTCACTTTGCGCTGAAATTCGACCGCAAAAATCGCTTCACACTGCTTCGAACGACATAGAATTCCAGATGAAGGATCGTGGGATCTCACCAGATACATCAGAGAGCCAATAAACCTAAGTTCACCATCTGTTTCGACAAAAACTCTCACTGTGCCGATTTAGGACCACTCTACCCAATGAATTTGTTTTTCGCTCCAATAGAAATTTTCATTCAAATGAAAATAATTTTATTCATTCACTAGACTTCCGTAGGTTAGTAGTATGGGGCAGTAGGGAAGGGGAGGGTAAGTGAGGATTGGGAAAAGAGAAGCTAAGGGAAGGGCTGCATTAGAAGACAATGTATAGGTGGATAAGTGAGGAGCAGTGTGGGGGAAATCATAGGGTATGTGAAAGACTGTAGTGGTAGGGAAGTATGAGATAGGAGGGCGAGTTAGGTATGGGCGAGGGAAAGTTAGGGGAGAGGCGGTATTATGTGGGAGGGGTGTAGGATGAATGGAGGGGTGAGCAAGAAAGGCATGAGTAGTAACGTTAGTGCGGGAAGAACAGTTAAAGAGGAAAGAGGATGATAGGCGAAGAAATAGGGAGGAAGTATGTGCAGTAATTTAGGGTTGAGAGAGTATGAAAGGCGTGGTAGGGGTATTGAGGAAGGGTCAATAGATAAGGGGCAGTAGTGAAGGTTTGGGGAAGTACGACAGGAGTGGGCGCATGAGGGAGTGGAAGGGAAAAACTTCATTTTCCAAAAAAGTATTAAATTTTATATACAACATTGAACGAACTTACTAGTTTAGATAGGTGCTTACTCTTTGGCTCGCGGTCGCATCTGACAGGCAGGGTATCAGGTTTTTGACGAATCCCAGTACTGCCAGTGCGAAAGTTAGACCAGCCTTGCTATCTTGACCATTAAGAGTTCGAAGGTCAGTTTTTGCCTTGGCCATCCTAGAATCATAGGCAGAATCTGTGCCACATGAAACCAATTCAGTCTTCTTTATACCAAATTTTGTATTTAACTCTTTTTCTAATGCATCATTATGTGGCGGAACATGTTGGAAATCAACGCCATCTGACAAACCTAAAAAGGGAAAAGAAAGTGTATTAGTAATAGGAGAGATTGATACAATATTGGGAAAAAGTTTTTGAATTGGGAATGATCCAAGAATTATGTGTTACGATTTGCATCGCGGGGAATTTGGGTTTTCCAAAGAATAAATTCACTTTCAATCAAGTGGTTCAAATTAAAATTAAAAAACGTGAAATCTTAGTAAAAAATCGAATACTGTTTTAGTTGAAAAATCGATTTCCAACAAAGAAAGAGAAAACAATTTGTTAACAACATAATTGAATATCCAAACATGGAAATGAATCTTTAACACAAAAGAGAGTTTCGCGACCAAATATCCGGGGTTTCGTGAGATTCTCGGATCAATGAAATTTGAAGGAATAAAGCCCTTTGCCTGAGGCAATCATTATACTTCCGCAAATACGTTGCGAAATGGAGAAAAAAGGGTACCAAATTGAGATTTCCTGTGTGTGTGTATTGATGCGATAAGACTGTAGTTATACGCACCAAAGGAAACACGGCATAAAGAACAGCTGTCAAATTCGCGCTCCGATGCTCTGAAGTCCGAACCACCCATTGTTACTCGTAAAATCGGGGCGCCCTTCTTTGTGGACCGCAACTCCAGGCTTCGAGTCTCAGCCAAAGATAAGGCAGTTTTCAATGAAGAAATAAAAGTGAAACTAGCTGTGAATTCGCACATTTGATGAGCACTTTGTTTTCCGTTAGAAAATGTATTTCCTTCCTCATAGAGGAAGTGTTAGTTATTTTTTTCGAAAATGGATAAACGAAAGTCTCAATTGTGCTTAATTTAAAAATAGAAATTTACAAGAAATACAATATTACAAAATAATACACAAAATTTTAAAATACAATGCGAAATCAGAGAAATCAAATTTTGTATGCGAAATGATAATTTTTTTAGCTGGAAAAGGGACATGATATGTTCTGTCGAACCCTATCTCTTTTACAGATTCATTATTTTCTTAACTTTCCTATTCAAGCGTCAACTTTGAATTATGTCGGTGAGAAAAGTTTTTCTGTTTATAATACTTCATTTATTTTATTTATTCTATTAATTAAATGAATCGAATACATCAATTTGAAGCTTTCACGATCAGTCATTATGATAAATTGAATTCGAAAATTGTCAAAGCTTTTTCGGATTTCAATTGTTTGCGAAAGTATGAATGTGGCCGACGTTTCGTGAACATTGCAGTTCACTTCTTTAGGGCTGACTTGAAACTGAAGTTTTAGGTTATGTTTTTCTTATATATATATATATATATATATATATATATATATATATATATTCTCTAAAATGTCTGTGATTGAGGGAAGCGCCTCATGGTGGGGACTGGTCGAACTTGATTGGCCAATCATGTCTTCTTTGAAGACATAATTGGCGGCTGTTGTATCTCGTGCTTCGCGCTCGATTATGCATTCACTTCGCGCTAGGCGCTCGGAAGTATTTACATCGCGCTTTACGCTTGGTTCCTCTAGATTTTTGAACTTCCTGTTCGAGTTCGATGAAAATAAAGAGTTTCTTCGCAAATATTATAAAATGATTAAAACCTCTACAAATGATGTAATTGTTAAATTTGTTATTATTTTCAACTGAAAATGAACTTTATTTACTTGAGGTTCCATTCGAGAAGTAGTGATGAAAATATTGTTGGGTGTTCAAAAAGAAAAGTTTTTCAGAATTTCAGAAATCCCTAAACTTATGCCAGAAACTTCAAGCCTGGACTCGCGGTCGATAAGAAAGGGCACCCCGATTTCGTGCGTGTCAATGGGTGGCTCAGATTTCAGAGCATCGGAGAGCGAATTCGCGCAGCTGGTCTGCATTCCGTGCTTGCTTCGCATTGCTTTCGCATCGTTTTAACGCACACACACAGGAAATCTCTATTTGGTACCCTTTTTTCTCAATTTCGCGACGTATTTCGCAAAATTGGGGTTCACCACCATCAAGTAAATTTTCAACCGAAAATGGAAAACTTTTTTAGTGGAAAAATTAATCTTCAACCTGAAGATAGCGAATTTTGAACCAAAAAAAAAAAAAAATATTTAACAAAATAGTTGAATGAATTTTTAACTAAAACGATGAATTTTTAACCAAAGAAATACAGCAGTAAAACCTTCCACCACGTAGTTGAATTTTCAATTACGCAGAACAATATTCTACCAGAAAAGGTAAATTTCACACTAAGTATGATCAATTTTTAAACTAAAAATGGAATAGCTAGATTTTTAGTGAAAAACTGTAATAGTTGATATTACAACCAGAAGATGAAGAAAAAAAGAGATAGTCCTAATTATTATAATTTCTTCACTTCAACTTACCAAAAGAAATTGCTACAAAAGCAAAGATGAAGAGCTTCATTCTGGACGTAATTCAAAATTTAGCCAAAAAAAATCGTAATTTAGGAATTTTAGCCCAAAAAATAATATTGCTTTTTCTTTTAATGATGTGGAGATACTGAGTTAGGGCCACTTACATACTGAAATGTTCACGAGAATAACCTTATCTCCATTTGGAATTGGCGAATCGTGACTAGAAAACACGCGTATGATACGCATTCTTTCTTATCAAGAATTTATTTAACAGACCATAAACTCGTTCAGAATGACATTTTCCAAACTAAAATTTAAAATTTAACGTATCTTTCAATCGAATTTATTTTAAAACTTTTTTTATATTCTCAGACTGAAAATTTAAGATAAAAATTTGTTTGTTTATTGCTACAAAAATCTGTTTTTCTGATTATTTCCTTGTGGAAAATAAATTAATTTTTTAGCTGAAAATATCACTATTCCATTTTTCTGAAAAAAATTATTATTTCTGATGAATTTCCCTAGTTGAAATTTTGTCTTTTTGGCTGAAAGTTTATCATATCAAGTTGTAAAATTTTCAATGAAAGGAATTAATTTTCATCCGAACGACAAGAAATTTCTCAGAAATTAGTATATTTAACTAAAAATGTGGCTTTTCAGTACAAATTAATATTCTTGATCGAAAATTGTACTATTCAGTATAAAATTAAATGTCTTAGCTTAAGATTCATCATTTTCGATAAAAATTCATTTTTCCACTGAAAATTTAACTATTCCATTTTATGTTCAAAATTCATCTTTTTTTGGTTAAATGGAAAAATTGCTTTTTTGCACATTTTCAAAAAATTATAAATTATGTAAAATATTACAATAAATATCATTATTATTATTTTATTATATCTTAATTATATTCATAAATGATAAATATATGAATTATTGCAAAAATTGCAATTATGAAACAATTTAAAGTAATGAGTCTAATTATGAACTTTCGAAAATTTTATTTTCTGTAATTTTGATAATTTCGTTAATAAATTATTAGTTTTATTTGACTGAAATTAGAAAATTCACGTCTGAAAATTGCCTAACTATAGAATGCCCGACACAGTTAAATCCCCGACACTAGAAAATTCCTAAATCTTTCTTAAAATTAAAATTAACATAATGAATTCTTTCATATTGATCTTGGATTTATATCAATTTGATAAATTTTCCGAATTCTTCAATTCTTTTCTATATATTCACTTCAAATTTAATGATTTCAATAAAATTCGATCAATTTTTTCCAATTCATTTAGGTTCGCATGAATTTTAATGAAATTAGTATATAAAACTATTAGCTTCAAGTTTCTAAAATTACAATAATTTACAAAACTACCAAAAATATCCAGTTTTTCTAAAAATTTTCGAATCAAAGAATTTTTTTTTCTAGATTTCCAAAAATTATCAAAATCACAAAAACTTGCAATATTATAAAATTTTTCAAAATTACCAGTATAAACAAAAGTTTCAAATTGATCAGAAATTCCCAACATTTTGAAAAATTGATAGGAAATTTTAATTATATCTCGAAAAATTTCCAACAATGTGAAAAATTATCAATCTTACCATATATCCCACACAGAAAAATCATAAAATAAACTTTACATCGATTTCCGACGAAAGATTATTCGCAACAAAAATTAACTTGGCAAATTTACTAGAATTTTTCAAAAATGACCAAAAATTTTCAAAATTATTGAAATTGCCAAAATTACCTAAATCAGTGATCGGCTCTGTGATGAAAAACATCGTATGTCATGTTATTTATAATTTTTTATTTTTCATTTCAATCCTTCTTTATTGTTGTGAATCGAGAGTTTTATCATTTCACAATCCTTATGTGCCGGCAATTTAATTTCCGTTTTTTATGATTCCGTTAAAATAATGATTGCCTTAGCAAAAGGCTTTATTCCTTTAAATTATATTGATCAAAGGATATAGTGAAACCCCGGTAGAATTCTCCTGAATTATGTAAATTGAAAAAATGCCACACGCCAGAGTCATAATTGAATTCTTGATGATTTCATAGCACGAATTTTAAAAAAAGTACCTATTCACTTTTTCCGGGTGCATTTCAAAGTGCAAACATACGCCCGCAAAAATCTCTCTGATGACGCACATGGTTTTTTAAGGCACTTGAATATTATCGTAGGGATCGGAAAATTTACTTAAGTGTTGGATAAGTGTGTGGGGTGATTATTTTAAATTTTACATTTTTTAGCAGTTTAAGTTGAAGGAACCTCAGACGGAGTTCGATGAAAGTACTAGGGGTGGTTTTTTGATGCCGTATAATATTATTTTAGGAATTAAGATATCTGCTAGAGCCTTGGAAAGGTCTGAAGTAACAATTTTTAATTTGAAATTATTTTTCCTGCTTTCGTTAAATGCAACTTGGACGGCGTTTGTTAAATGTACTTGGGGTGGTTTTTTGGGTTGTCTCGTATTATTTAAGGGATGAAGATATCAACTAGGGTCTTGAGAAAGTGTATGCGATTACTATTTCTAATTTGAAATTTTTATGGCTGCTCAAGTCGAAGATAAATGAGAAGGGGTTTGTTGAATGTACTAGGGGTCGTTTTTTTTTGAGTTGCTGAATATTATTATAGGGATGAAAATACCTAATAAAGTCTTGGGAAAGTGTGTACGGTGATCACTTTAAATATAAAATTTTCAACTTTTTGACAGTTTTAGTTGAAAGAAGCTAAGACTGGATTCGCTAAATGTACTAGGAGTGGTTTTTTGAGGCTGTATTGTATGCTTTTGTCAAAGGCTATCTACGAGAGTCTTCGGAAGATGTCTGACATGACAAGTTTCAATGTGAAACTTTTTTGGCTGCTTTACTCGAAGCCAATTAAGATGAGGTTCGTTAAATACTCTAGGGTTGTTTTTCAAGGGTGTGTTATATTATTTTAGTGATGAGAATATCGTCTAGAGTCTTCTGAGAGTGGCGATTGCAACTATATTTAATTTTCAATTATTTTGGCTGCTTTTGTTGGAGGCAGCTGAAACGGGGTTTTTAAATGTACTAGGGATGTTCTTTTGAGCCTGTATAATATTATTATTAGTATAGCGATATGGAATTCAGTCTTGAAAAGGTGTCTCAGGTGACTGTTTTTAATTTGAAATTCCTTGCCTGCTTTGTCTGAAGGTAACTGAGACGGTTTTTTTTTAATATACAAAGGTTGGTTTTCTTTGGGTTTTTAAATAATATTTTAGAGTTTGAAATATCTAATAAAGTTTTGAGACAGTTTGTGGGGTGACTATTTAGAATCAAAAAGTGTTTTGGCTACTTTAGCCGAAGTTATAATTTACAATTATTTTATTTTATAATTACTTTATAATAACAAGTGCGACTCGGTTCGCTAAATGTACTAGGGATAGCTTTTTAAGGCTGTGTAATATCATTGTAGGAATTAGGATATCTGATAGAGTCTTGAGAAAGTGCCTGGGGTGACTATATTTAATTTCCAATTCTTTTGGCTGCTTCAATTAAGTGCAACTGAGACGGGGTTCGTTAAATGTAATAGGGGTGGTTTTTTGAGGCTGTATAATGTAGAAATGGCGATATCTTTCAGACCCTGGGAAAGGTCTCTTACGTGAATATTTTTAATTTGAAATTTTTTTGACTGCTTCTGTTGAAGCTAGCTGAGCCGCGATTCGTTAAATGTAGTAGGGGTGGTTTTTTAAGCTATATAATGTAGAAATGGCGATATCTTTCAGACCCTGGGAATGGTCTCTTAGGTGACTATTTTTGATTTGAAATTTTTGTGACTGCTTCTGTTGAAGCTAGCTGAGCCGCGATTCGTTAAATGTAGTAGGGGTGGTTTTTTGAAGCTGTATAATGTAGAAATGGCGATATCTTTCAGACCCTGGGAAAGGTCTCTTAGGTGTCTATTTTTAATTTGAAATTTTGTTGACTGCTTCTGTTGAAGCTAGCTGAGCCGCGATTCGTTAAATGTAGTAGGGGTGGTTTTTTTGAGTCTGTGGAATCATATTGTAGGGATGGGGATATATACGAGAGCCTCGCAAAAGTGTGCGGGGTGATTATTTTAAATTTTATATTTTTTGGCAGCCTAAGTTGAAGGCAGCTGAGATGGGGTTCGTTCAATGTACTGTGTATGGTTTGTTGGGGCTTTCTAATATTATTGTAGGGATATCGATATCCAATAATGTCTTGGGAAGGTTTTTGTGGTACCCATTTTTAGTTTAACATTTTTTTGATGTTTTTGTCAGCCCGGGGAAATAATTAACTTTTGACTCCCTTAGGTTTTCTTTGAGGGTTGATTTCGTAAAATAAATGTTAAGTGTTTGGGAAAACACAAAAATAGGCCAAAATTCTGATATGAGTATGTTTATGGTGAGAGCCTAATTCATTTTAGACGCTATTTACAGAACACTGATTTTCGTAATTTTGAAAAAGCGCAAAAAAGCTCATAATATATCGAGCAAAAAATTCACCTATTATTGCTCAATAAATTAAAAATTGTTACTTCAGACACTTTTACAAGGCTCGAGCAGATATCTTAATTCCTACAATAATATTATACAGCATCAAAAAACCACCCCTAGTACTTCCATCGAACCCCGTCTGAGCTTCCTTCAACTTAAACTGTTATAAAATGTAAAATTTAAACAAGAGAATTTAAAAAAATTTTAACTTAAAATTTAATCAAGCGAGTTCTACTCAATTCAAGATAATTCTACAGATTGTACGAGAATTCTGCTGAAATCAGAAGAATTTTACACATTTAGACAGAATTTAGCTGAGTTTAAGACAATTCTGTTGAATTCAAGAGAATCCCACTGAGTTATCGAACATTCTACAAATTTCAAGGGAATTTACAGAATTCATGAGAATGTTGGCTAATTTTTCTGATTGTGGAAAATATTTTTCCCATTTTTGTATCTCGTTGACGTGTGAAGTTGCACCAGAGAGTCACAAACTACTGGAGAAGCGAACGGAGGAGAAATTATACGAAATGAAATTGTTCATGCACACACTCTTGTCGATGGCACATGGTCTGTCGACCTTCTAACGCGTGCTTCTGATTGGTTAATCTTTAATTGTTAATAACTCGGTAATTATTAACCTTAGAACAATTTTTTCATAATTATTATCGACCTTATATATATAATTAATATAAAAAATAATTGAAAACTCATCCCGAATTCCCGATAGATGAGATACTTTGCAGAAATTAGTATACTTAAATAAAAATTTGTCTTTTATATAAAAAATGTATCTTTTTTTGCTAAAAAGGAAAAATTGTTTTTTTGCACATTTACGATGTAAAGTAAATTATGCAAAATATTATAATAAATATCATAATTATCATGTAATTACATCTATTCACAAAAATGTACTATCGTCGAAACTGAATCGCCTTGCATCAAGAGAACTTTCATTTTACTGAAATCAATGGAATTCGATTTGTGAATTTCTATTTTCAAATTGAGCTAAATGAAGACTTTGGTTTGTTTATTATTGAAAAAATCACTAACTTTTCCTCTATGAGGAAGCAAATACATTTGCTAACAGGAAGCAAAGTGCTCGTGAAATAAGCACTATATAATTTCAAATACATGCAAAGTGGAAACACTCGAGATCGAATTCACAGATAGTTTATCCAGTCGTTCTGAGCGAGGTGAGGTTTTATCTCCCTCTTCAGAGGTTACCATGGATTATGTTTCCCTAAAATTTGGAATGTGACATTTGTGAACAAAAACTTGGAAAGAAGCTCATTAGTGCTCTGAGAATCGGATTCATCGGATGAGTCGAAATAAAAATGTTTTATTTCGTCGATGTGGTTCAGAAATATTTTGCCAAAGTTGAGGTGCTCTAGTACGACGTTGTTTTTATCTTGAACCTCGACAGCTTCGAGTGGTCTGCCGTAATAGCGTTCGAACTTATTTTTCCGAGGCTCTCTGAGGTACAGGATTGGATCACCTGGCTCAAACTGCTTCTCATTCAGGTTACGGTCATAATAATGCTTCGAATAAATCTTCGCCTCGACAACATTTCCAGCTGCAATCGCGTGGACTTCGTCAAGACGTGTCATTAAATCGCTCAAGTAGGTGCCGCAAGTCTCGAGCACTTTTTTGGATGGAAATGCTGATGGTAGCCGGGCTTCTTTACCGAACAACAAGCGGTGTGGAGAGAATCTGGTAGCCTCGTGCACCGTAGTATTATATGAGAGCATCGAAAATGGACGGAGAGTGTCCCAGTCGTCGTAATCTCTCAAATAATGCTTCACGTAGTCCGACAAAATCTGATGACTTCGCTCGAGACTGTCATTTGTCTGTGGGCGATATCCGGATGTCGTTAACTGCTTAATTTTGAATAATTTTGTGAGCTTCCCGAGTAATTTATTCTGAAAACTAGACCCTCGGTCAGACAAAATCGCTCTTGGACATCCAAATACCGGAATGAATTCCCGAGCAAAGGCATCAGCTATAGTCGTAGCACGGATAGCTGGCACGGCGACTGCGAGACAGTACTTAGTGAGGTTACACTGCATCGTTGAGATGTGTCGATTTCCATTTGGTGTGACAGGCAGAGGGCCTACAGTATCCAAACATACCTTGTCGAAGGCATCAGCTGGTGCGTCCGTGAGCACCATGGGCTGCTTTGTCTTAATTCGAACCCACCAATGAAAACGCTCACGAATCCGGCGATACGTTTTCCTACAACCTTTATGGCCTCCTGAAAGACTGCGATGATATTCCCTCACGATTTATTTCGTTTTCTCAGGCGGCGGTATTTTCACCGTTCCGAGGCAAAGGGTCACTTTAAGGTCACCTTCGGAAAATACCCTCCGAAGCGTATTCCGAAGTGTCTTTCCAGGAAGTTTTTCGAGAGCGTTATCATTGTTTGGAATTCTAACAGACTTAGTGTTGGTCGAAAAATCGATCACGACAAACTAAACTGAAATATTTTTATCTCTCCATATTGAGACACGATAACTGATTCTTTATGAGGCTTTTGTTCTCTAAGGCTTATTTCATTGATATATCCTAAGGCTGTCAGAAGCTTTCCTATCGCGGTTGATAGGTTGCAGTCAGCTGCGATAGAGTGGGCATAATTATCTTCATCCATTACAACGGAATCATTTGTGAAAGAGATTCGCGTTGCTATAATTTCGCGTGGTAATTGAGCCGTAGGATAGTCACGTGGTGGAAGTAATAGCGGCTCAGGCGGAATAGTAACGTACAGTCCAAGCGTTAGAGACCATTTCTCCTTGCGCCTACGCGATGGCGGATGGGGTAAACCAGTAAATTCGCCTCAGATTCAACTTCGCTATGAATTGATTCAGAATCTGAAGGGTTATCTTCTGGCGGAAGAATCATGATGACAGTGTCTTCAGAAAGAGGCATAGATGGTCGAAGAGTGACACTCTTATTATCAAGAGATGTTTCCACTACTGTATTTTCCTCTGAATCTGAAGACTGCCGCAATGAGGTTGCTAGATCATCAATTGCTCCGACGATTTATGATGGGTCAATTCCAACGACCATCTTGATCGAAGAAGAGTTAGAAAAGAAAAAGAAAATCTCTGAATAAAATCTCGGTAGAGATAGGCTGTCTCCGGACCGAAATCGGGGAAATGTAATTCTCGTCATTTTCATAGCGCAGCATTTGTTTGTATAGGGGTTGTGTCCTTCGTGGTGGTGATCTTGACCTTGATTCCGACTCAGAGTAAGACGATGAATACGCTAGGCTGCACTGCCGTCGGAACGAAGGTTTTTTATAGTCGGATCTCGGCCTAGTTTGATTTCTCGACCGAACGCGTGCGGCTATTCCTTGGTCCTCTGAATCAGAGCCTGAATTTTCACATTCTGTTATCTTTATGACTTCTCTGAGGTTCTTTCTAGGTCGATCACGTTTCTTTTGTTCGATCACGGGATTCAGAGGTAAAATCCGAATCTCCCGAACGACGCACGCACGTCCTTTCCCAGCGGGTTTCGAGAAAGTCAATCCGCATTTTTTTTTTTTTTTTTTGCTGGACTTGTATACTATTTCGTAATGAAAATCACGTACTTTAAACCTCCAGCGCATGAGTCTCGAGGATGGATCTTCCTCTGAGTAAAGCCATCTTAGAGCCTGATGGCTAGTTTATTTCCTCTTTTCCCCTGGCTCAAGACAGCACCCATTCTGTAATCGAAAGAATCTGTCGTCAAAAGGAAGGATTTTCCGAAATCAAGGTATTGAAGGATAGGGGCTTGTGTTAAGGTATCCTTCGTATCGTCAAAGCTCTGCTACTAATTGAAATTGCGTTGAAGTTGAATGGTTCCTGATCTTCATTGGTTAGTTTTGTGGCGTAACACATGACAGTCACATTGATCTGTATTTAGGCAAAGAAAATAACACATGCTTTTGTTCATCTGATTATTTTTCATTCTCATATGTTCTGAGCCATTTAGTCTCCAGTATTTTTCATTCTTTCTGTGTATGTATACACATAATTTATAAATGAATTCTATTAGAGTGCCGAATAAGATTCTAAGTGAGCTGTTAATCGCAAGTACCAGTAAAGACGTAAGAATTCTTTTAGATTACCTTTGCACGGGTAACTTGATAGATAATGAGTCATATCATTGGATCCCACTAAAGTAGGCAGAAGATCTTGAGAAGATTTTGTGCTCCTCTGGGAAGGAGATAAGAAGTATGGTATGAAGAGTTGAAGATAAAGAGCATTGAGAAAATGAAGAATTTCAAGCACTAATGGAGCCATTCACATTAGAAGAAGCTATTCCTCTGGCTGAAGACACAAAATTGACGAAACATCAATATGAAACTATTAGACTACAACCTAAAGCACATAATGCTGACATTTTTCCTCTTTATAAAAGTCTTGAGGAAGCCAAGGGAGAGTGTCTTTCTTCCGAAAAAAGCATAACAGTTACAGAGTCTGGGGCGAGGATTGAATTGCAAGATTTGTGCGATCACACAGTGAAACGTATGTTGGAAATTCTAGATATTTTGCCACCAGATATAGTTGAAGGGAAAAATGTCGTGATGAAGTGGCAATATAAATACGGTTGTGATGGCTCATCTGATCAGAGCGAATATAATCAAAACTTCTGTGTAGCAGAAAAATCAGATGCAGGAATCTTTATGATGTCAATGGTGCCATTATGAATAATTAAAACTTGTTCCCATAAGCACGATAAGAATTGTTTGGAATGTGCAAAGCCCTTGACAATTTGTGACAAGATTATGTAGGCTAATCATGTTTGAACATGCACCAGAAACTAAGGAAGGAACAACGACAGAAGTAAAGTTGATGGAAGACAAAATCAGAAAACTCAAAACTAAAAAAATAAAAGTACCGAATAGTCGTTGTACCATAACTGTCTTTCATGATTTTTCGTTGACTATGGTAGATGGAAAGGTGTGTCAGGCTCTTTCTGGAACTCCCTCTGCTGCCACATGTTACATTTGTGATGCGAAACCATCGCAGATGAACGACTTACATAAACTTGTAGATAAAACAGAGAAGGTACAACATTTCAGATACGGACTCTCTGCATTGCACGCGTGGATTCGTTTGATGAAATTCATACTGCACGTAAGCTATCGTTTAGGATTCTGCAAGAGGCAAGCAAAAACTGACGAAGAGAAAGCGAAAATGTAAACTATAAAATAGAAAGTCCAGAAAGAATTTCGTGATAAGATGGAGCTCATTATAGATGTTGTAAAACATGGCTACAGGAAATACTGCTAGAAGATTTTTCAGAGATCCTGATTTGACTTCCGAAATCACAAATGTCGACAGGGAGTTGAGCCGTTGACTCGGCATAATTTTCAAGCAATGGCTTCAAATAAACTTTTAGCAATGTATTTGTTTTGTAACACATTTTTTTGTTTATTGCTCGCTATTGGATGATCTTCTAATAATGTTGCACTATCAAATTGAGTTAATTGTGAAACTTCTATAAAGCAGTAGTGTCAAAAAACCGAACTTTTCTATAGTTTTTCGCTTATGACGCGTTCTGGATCATTTTTATCATGAAACCGATTGCGCCATTGTATTCTACGTTGGGTTTCCCTTGCAATTGGAATAAGTAAAAATATGGAATGTCTGCATTGCATGTGAGCCGGGCTGATCGTTTTTATTTGCTGAATTTTTGAAGGGCTGTCAAAATTTATTTCCAAAAAAATAATACACGTTTTTGAAATATTTTTGTACGTAAAATACGATGGCGTGGTTGTTTTCATCGTAGGAATTATATAGAAAGGGCTCACAGGAATTTTTGAGCCAAAAATACATAACATATTTTTTTAGCGAGGAGTCGGTATTTGTTTTCGATATAACATATTTTTAAGTTTTCAAACGGCTGTAAAAATTTTAATTTCGCGTCAAAATTTGTTTCAGCTTCATAGGTTTATAGGGCTTGAAAACCCCTACAATATTTTTTTCCTAGCTCAAAAACTGACCGAGAAATTGCAAAAAAAACTCGCCAGCACTCGAAGGTGTCCCATCTTGCCCCATGGGGATCTAGGGGTCTGAAAATCTAGGAGGAGGGTTTTCTATACATGCCGAATATGAGGTTGTATCTAGTTATAGAGATTTGGATTAGAGGCAGATTTGACTATATTATCCGGCTAGACCCTTCATTTTAAAACGAGAAAAAGTAATGTATTTTCAACAACGTGGCAATGAACAAACAAGTCAATGAATTTTTAACCACAATAATAGGTTTTCAACCAAAAATGAAGTACTTTTTTGACTTCTGGAGAAGTATTGCTGAAAGCACTCTCTACATCAAAGGAAGCGCCCATAGCGTACCCCTTTTCGTGAACATGCCCTAGAATATTCTTCACAACATATATTTTCTTTGAATTTTTTGAAGGGGGGGGGGGGGCACAATTTGAAAAAAATAAAAATCGCGCATGCAACACTGCGCACCGTTATGGCGAACTGCTCCCGATCGCATACATTGGAACGCAACTCTTTTGCATTTTTTCATATTGAGAAGTTGAGTTTCTCTCAATGAATTATAGGTTTGCACAATTATCTGTGAAATTAAAAAACAGTATATTTTTGAATAAATTTGAAAGCAATGATAGTAACATTCATTGAGGAGAATGAGAATGAGGAAGCACCTTGGCTATGCAAGCGAGAACGAGCGATGGGAAAAAGAGACGAATGGATTTATCGATACACTCTGTATTTATATTATTGTCTAGGTAACTATATACGGAAATGTACATTGGATGACTTATGATAAAAATGCATAATAACAATGAGATTACTATTAGGAAATTAAATAAGCTTTACAGCATATCCAGACATGGATCTGCTTTTCTTTATCTTCTTCTTCTAATATCGTTCGAAGTCTCCCACAGAGCGTCTCATACTCTATTATTTTCTTCATCAACTGTAACGTAGAACTTTTTAGTGAATCGTCTTCTGATTTCTACTTTCATTCTAACCTACAGCAATCTGAAAGATACAAATTTATGCTTTCTGACATGCTGCGATTCTCTTTTATTCATAATTAGACCGCCTCATTAGCTGCGATATGATTCACCATCTAGTCTTGATCATAGCTTGAGCCCGTTTTTCAAATCTCTTTTTCTTATCACTGTGATGTCGCATCCCTTGTTCTTCATTCCAGGCACACATAAATTATCTGGCTTCCTTACGTACATTGTTTCTCTTACTAGCCTTTCCTTGAGATCATTCATCCCTCTAGCATCCCGAACATCCATTTTCCATTCATCGTCTCAAGCTTTTCCGAATGCATGCCTTTCGTCAACCAAGGCTTCAATCCATTTTGAGGCTACTCTTCTTATTATACTATTCCGTTATTTTAATCACACGCCCAACTACCAACTTCATGCGAACTTTAGGCCCACTCGACGTTGGTAAACGGAGGGAGCGCATACGGACATAACTAAAACCGAATGATTCAACGTTGGTTGTATCGTGCATGATGATGAGGATATTAGCCTTCATCAGTTCACCAATAGATGAGCAAATGTGTATATCTCCATGAATTTTCATTATTATACGTAAATAATTATATCTTTAATAATTTTTCTCCGAAAAAAAATGAATGGTGTGCGAAAATAAAAGAGAACATTTCGTAATTTCTTTACGATAAAAGAATGAGCGGGAAATTAACGAAATATTAAAGCCTTGAGAACCGTGGTACATTGAGTTTTCATTAATATTTGTAATTACAAGTAATTTGTAACACTGAATTAAAGGGAAAACCTGAAACAAATTCTAACGATTTGATGTGCCGATAACCAGTTTCTTTCGATAAGTAACCTACAGATCACCGTGATCTACAAGCCCTACTCTATAATTATCTAAGATTGGGCGTAAGCTGCCTACTGGTGTATTCCAGCAATAAAATTAGTACTCTCCAAGACTACGAAGACGTCACCATTGAGTGTTGTAAATACAATTTGTATTGCTGTTGGCTTGGCTGTAGATTAACTGCTTTATCTTTAGGAAATTGTGTATTTTCGAAGCCTCAATCATCAGTTTGGATTTTTGTACGAGGTGAATTGAATAAGTTCAAGTTTGTCCAGTCCATATCCACATGTGTGAGTAGAATGAAGGATAGTAATTGGAGCTATATCATTGGTAATAGGATTTTTTTTTAACAAGTATCAAATTTTCACCCTAAATATAACTTTTTCTAAGACAATTAATACTGTTCAAACAATGTTCATTCGTTCAAATAAAATTATAATCTCATATTATTCCAAACTAGCTTCCACCTCGTGCATATAGAGGTAGATTAAATTTTTCTACAAATACAGTAAAGCTAACATATTGTTCCACAAGTTCCATACTTTGCTATCATATATTTGACTCTATTCTTCTTTCTCTCCATTGCTATTTTACATTCTAATAATTTACGATGGATGGCATTAGATTTGTGTGAATGTGTATCTATCCAGTTTTCTTCAATTCTCGATGTTTTTCGACCTCTTTTTTCGCATAACTAAGTTTAACGTTTTTCTACGATTCAATTCCAACGCGAATTGAAGTGACACAACCCTGAACAAAAACAACAAGACGGTCATCCAGGTCACAGAAGACCTAGACGTCACGATCATAGGACCAACAACCCAGTTAACCCTAGGATAATCGCTCCTTATTCAACCAGGGCAGACCCACACACTTCAGTCATCGAATCAAGGTAAAAATTCAGCCGGAAGACCCCTTCTCCCTGTTGGATGACGCCTGAATCCGTAAGATACCTGTTACCAACCCATCCCCAGCAGCCTTGATCAGAACAACTATAGATACTCGCTAAAAATAGCCGGAGCTAATTTCGTCTATTCTATAGCCATGAATTGCATTTTGTCAATGACCTTTGAGCGTACAGTTAAAGACCTAGAGTACAGAGAACCAGAAAGATTGCGTCTATTACTGATTAATTTGATACCAAACACGACCATGTTTCGTTTTCTTCAACCGCCTTACCTTTCTCTGTTTTTGTGTTATTTTAGCCTAACTAAACATTTTTTCTGCCAAATTGACGCTTTCCAAGTCAGAAATGTCAGACCTGGCAGCCATCTCATGGATTTTCATGAAATTCGGTGTTATTTTAGTACTTTTTGGGTGATGTTTTTTGGTGAGGATTTGGAAAATTTTTGAAAATGCTGGCAGCTACCCCATTTTGATATTCGAGGTCGACTTTCTTTAAAATTGTAATATTTCCGAAACTTTTTTTTCGAATCCAGATATCCAGATATCCAGATATATGGGTCAACGACGACAAACCTCTGGTGTTGTGCTGTGATGCAAATTTTAACAACACGGTGTGGGAAAGCACAAACATCAATGAGGAAGGGAGAGATTTAATTGAATACATAGCGGGCACAGAGCTGGAGATTCTTCATCGGGGTCATACTCCCACATCGCAGACTAAAAATAGGAGTGAGGTTCACGATTTGACTCTATGTTCAGGTGCACTGAGGGGTAGGGTAGTGAACAAGTGTATCCGATGATAGTTTCTTTCGGACCATAAGCACATCGTGTTTCGATTAACCCTGAGAACAACCGTTGCTTTCTCAGATCAGAAACCCAGAAATACACTTTCGGACTAATTTAAAGAGGAACTCAAAGAGGATCTTGCGGGATTCCCCACAAGCTATGGTACAATTATCGAGTTGCAGCACGCCGCGGATTTTCGGAGAAGGGCTCTGACAACATCATGTGAGAGGAATCACCCTTCAAGCACAATTAAGTCTAGGAAGGGAGCTGAATGGTGGAACACCCACCAGGAGAGACTCCGTCAAAAGACAAGAATGTTGTGCAACAGGGCAAATAGAACGGAATTGCCTTCGGACTGGGATATCTATAAGACGGCTCAGTGTGAATACAATAAAAATATAAGGAAGTATAAGCAGAAAGATTGGAGGGGCTTCTGTGAGGAATCGAATAACATTCCGGAAAAAGCGAGGTTCTACAAGATCCTGGCAAAAAATCCAGAAACACGCTTCGGGCTCATAAGGCTCGATAATGGTGCGTTTGCCCAAGACGAAGAAGCAACGCTGCATCACTTGATGGAAGTTCACTTCCCGCGTTTTCAGCGAATCCGAACTGACCAAGAGGAGAAATAGACCAGTCGATATGTAGTTTCACCTTGCAGAAGGTCAGATTAAGACCAAACATGGTAATTATATCTATTATCAAAACCCAAAAATTATAGTTTCTTGGAAATATCTCATTTCAAAAGCACTTCAGAGCAAAATTAGTTATATAAAAGGTTGTAGGGAACACAATTTCCTATCACTTTTGTTGCAAAGAAATTTTTTTTATACCAATAGTTCACGAGTTATATCAGATGAAAGCAGAGCCCTTTTTTGCAATTTGAAAAGAACGTTAAATTTTACTTCGAAATATAAAAGATTATTTATTGTTATTTTTTGAAGAAACCAAAAATTCGCCTTCCATAGTTTATTTGAAGAAGAAATTTCGATGCATGAAGGCAAAAGAGTCAAAACTCATATGTTTTGGTAAAATGTGCGACGTTTCGTTGGCATTGGTTCGCCAACCTCATCAGGCTAATTTATTAAAATAAAGAAACACCACATAAATATCACATATTTTTACAGGTACATCGTATATGTTAAAAAACAAATTAAAAAAATTACCGTTGACATTCACTGCTTAAAATATAAATTCTAACGCGTCTAATTTGACTAAATGTAAAAGACCCATTTTTGGTCGACTGAATTAGCAGTCTAAAGTCACCTGAAGAAACAAAACCTTGTGTCGTTATTACATACACGTACCCATACACATATTAATGGATAATGCACATTGAATTCTATCTTGTCGAAAGTTAAACACCCAAATTTAATTTCTGTAATAATGGAAAATATATTTTACTAAGGGCATAAATATCTTCCTGCTCGGTGGGTTCCTGTCACCACTACGTAGCGCGTCCTCGGGTTGCGGATAGAGGAACGGCCCGTTAGGCTGAACAGCCCTCAGGTTAGCTGCGAATACAAGAATAAGCAGCCGCGGACAGCCGATAGGAACCAGTCGTGGGTGTGGTGAGCCCAGCCTAAGATGTTGGCCTAGCACTGGTAGAAAACACGATGACCATGGCTTGGGAGGACCCACCCATCCACGTTCATACGCAGTGGGTGGGTCCTGGCAGGCCGAGGTGCAGCGTGTATCCACCTAGAAACACTACCCCGAACCAAAACTAAAAATCTTGTAAGGGAAAAATCCTGCTGCCCATTGGACACCGCAGCGATGACACTGCCCGCAAGGGATGTGTGGAATGATTCGCCTGTATAGGACCAAAGGGGTACTGATGCCAGTATAGGCGCGCTGCCTTGCAGGGGGACGTTAGGATACGAGGATGAAACTGTAATGTGTCTGGCGACAAGTTGACATGGTCCTTGTCAGAGCCGGAAAGCTCCCATACTTAGACCTAGGGAGGTATGGGGGTTATCACTCCTGGGACAGTGGACTCACCTACGATCGGAATAGGATCCTAACGTGCGGATTATCTTGAAACTACCATGGCTAACTTGCAAAAACAAAAAACTACAGTTAAAGATTTAAGGGTGGGAACTCTAAACGCGCGTAGTCTATATACTGGCGGATTTAGCGAACTCATTAAGATAGCAAATGATTACAGAACTGACTTAATAGCACTTCAAGAAACCTGCTGGTCGGGAGATTTCGGGTCAATTTCTAAGGATAACTATACTTTTCACTTCGGGGGAGCTAAGGGGCGCACACTCGGGACCGGTTTTCTTATTAATAAACGAATTTCGCAAGCGGTTATCGACATGCAATTCATTAACGATCGGTTATCATACATTGTACTGAAGGGTATTTTCAGCAAACAGGTATTAATCAACGTGCACTGCCCCACCGAGGACAAAGACGAAGACACTAAAGATCTCTTTTACGAAACAATCGAGCAGGTTTTTGACAAGTTCTCAACTTTTGACGCAAAAATAGTATTGGGAGATTTCAACGCGAAAATTGGAAAAGAACCGATGTATAGGCCTACAATAGGATCAGAAAGTTTGCATGACGTCAGTAATGATAATGGAACTAGAGTAATAAACTTTGCAGCTTCAAAGAACCTCGTTGTCAAAAGCACATATTTCAAGCATAAAAATATACATAAGGCCACCTGGAGATCACCAGATGGTAACACTCACAATCAGATTGATCACGTTCTAATTGACAGAAGACGTCATACAAACATTCTCGATATAAGATCGTATAGGGGAGCGGATTTAAATTCAGACCATTTTCTCGTGATAGTAAAATTAAGATCTAGACTAGCGATCAGTAAGAAAACAAGCCGCACAGAGCCAGCAGTCCGTTTCAATATAGATAAGTTCAAAACAGCAACAGAAACATTAAATTATCAAGTTGAGATTTCTAATAGCTTTGACGCTCTCCAAGAACAGAGATAAAAAGGTGGTAAAGAGAGCCGCGAAACTTACGATAGGTTTAAAGAAAGTAACAAAAAGCAAACCATGGTATGACGAAGAGTGCAAACTCGGGTTTGAAAAACGCTGGAAGGCCAGACTAAGTAGTTTACAAAATAAGTGCGATCAAACATATAAGAAGTATCTCGAGATTAGTAAAAGTACAAGAAGGCTTTATAGATCCAAGAAAAGGGAGTGGGAAAAGAATAAAATACTAGCAATAGAAACGCATAATAAACAAAATAACCCGCGCGAGATGTACAGGGGAATCAATTTTATAAGGAAAGGCTTTCAAAGTAGAACGGAAGTAATGAGGGACGAAAATGGCAACCTAGTAGCCGATGCGACAGAGAGACTGAATTTATGGAAAGAATATTTCGATAAACTATTAAATGTACGCGAAGCCCCCGTTGAAGGTAATCTCGGCGAAATCCACACTGCTGATCTATTAATTGATGATCCTGCTGATATAGAAATAGAAATGGCCATAAAGAAGTTGAAAAATAACAAAGCCGCGGGCATCGACGACCTACCGGCTGAACTGATAAAAAATGGAGGCCCTTGCCTCAAAAGACAAATTTATAAATTAATACGCACAGTTTGGAAAACAGAACGCATTCCAGAGGAATGGAATGACTCTATTATTATTCCTATCTTTAAAAAAGGCGATAAAACGAACTGTAACAATTATCGGGGAATTTCACTTGTGTCGTCGTGCTATAAGGTCCTGTCCAATGTAATCTTAGGTAGGCTAACTCCTTTCGCCGAGGAAATCATTGGGGATTACCAGTGTGGATTCCGCCGAAACCGATCTACAAGCGATCAAATGTTCACAATTAGACAACTGCTAGAAAAAAAATGGGAATTTAATGAAGCAGTGCATCAGCTATTTATCGATTTTAAAAAAGCTTACGACTCTATTATACGCGCGCGAATGTACTGGACCTAGAGTTCTTGGGTGTGCCAAGAAAATTGGTTAGACTTATCGAAATTTGCTTAAGCGGCAGTAGGGGAAGAATACGCGTAAACGGAAGATTATCTGAAGAGTTCTCGATCCGCGATGGCCTGAAACAGGGCGATGCACTTTCGTGCGTCCTTTTTAACTTAGTTTTAGAATACGTGGTTAGGCAAGTGCAGGCGAATCCGACCGGTGCTACGCTCAATGGGGTAATACAAATTCTTGGATATGCGGATGATCTCGACATACTAGGGGATGATAAAGAGACGGTAGCTAAAAATGCAGAAATCTTGATCACAAAAGCCAAAGATATTGGCTTGGAGGTTAGCGAAACGAAAACAAAATATATGACCGTCCTTAGATCTGAACAAAGTAATCAAGACGGGGATCTAACAGCCGGAAATATGAAATTTGAAAGGGTTAGCGAGTTTAAATACCTCGGGTCAATTATAACTAGCGAAAATAGGATTAAAACGGAAATCAACGCGCGGCTGCACGCTGGCAATGGGTGCTATTATGCAGCAACCACGCTATTAAAATCGCGATTGCTATCTAGAAACATCAAAGTGAGAATTTACAAAACGATAATAATGCCGGTCGTCATGTACGGGTGCGAAACGTGGGCGCTGACGAAAGGAGATGAGAATAGGTTTAGAGTTTTTGAGAATAAAGTACTTAGAAAAATCTATGGTCCAAAAAGGGACGAAGAGACAGGTGAATGGAGAAAACTGCATAATGATGAGCTGCATGCTCTCTACGGGTCAGCAAATATTAATAGAGTAATGAAAGCGCGTAAACTAAGATGGGCGGGGCATGTAGCAAGAATGGGAAACGAAAGAACGGTGGCGCAAGTTTTAAGAGGGAGGCCGACTGGTAAGAGACCCTTAGGCAGACCAAGAAACAGATGGGAGAAAAATGTAAGGGATGATTTAAAAGAACTAGGACATGATTACTTGAACTGGATGGAGGATGCACAGGATAGAGATGTGTGGCGGTCTCGGGTTAGTGAGGCAATGAACTTCCGAGTTCGAACTGCTAATCTATAATAATAATAATAATAATAAATATCTTCTTTTTTATTAATATTATTTGAACTGCTGTTAATATGGATCATCTCTGAAATCATTCTTTTTTTATAGTTAGGTTCTCGATCTACAATATTTATATTGTCCCAATCAAATGTGTGACCAAAATTATGTTGATGTTTATAAACGACCAACTCTGCTTTTTTCCTATTAATATGTTCATTGATCCGAGTTCTTAAAGATCTTTTTGCTCCACCCACATAAGATGCAGTAAATTGTTTACAAGAAAATTTATAAACTAAATTCGTTTCATCCCATTTTTTAGAAATATCTTTTCCTAATTTATTAAATAATATTAAAAATATTAATATATTAATATTAAATTAATAATATATTAAATATAATAATATTAAAATAATATTATTAATATAAAAAATATTATTAAATAATATTAAAAAATAATATTAAAAAATGAAACAAAACCTAATATTAAAAAAAAGTTCTTTGATTTATCGTTAATTAAATTTAATTCTATCCATAAAGAATGTGACACAATACACCAAATTAAATTTGAATCCTTATTTGCTAATCAATATAACCAATCGATGATAAATAAAGATCATTGTTTTAAAAATTTAACAGAGACTCAAATACCACAAGACGTTATTGACATTGTCTCCTTGGGACCTAATTAGAACCTTGCTTCAAAATGTTCAAAACAAGAAGTTATTGATACTATCAAAAATGTAGAATCAGTTCTTCAATCGTCAGTTCTACATAATGACTTTAAAAATGAAATTAGAGACAAATTGACTACTAATATTAACAATGCTGTCAAAAGAAATGTTCATATAACCAAAGAAGACAGAGAAATCTCAAAAAAATTATATAAGACAAAAACTTTTTTGAAAAATAACCCTGACATCTTTTTTACGGATGCTGATAAAGGTAATCTCACCGTTTGTTTCAACAAATCAGTTTATAACTTAAAAATGACCAATTTCCTTTCTGACAAATCTACTTACATTCCTGTCAATAAAAATCCTTCAAAAAAACTACAGACAGACACATCAAAAATTCTAAAAAATCTCAATGACAATAATTTTTTAAAATATGAATACCATAATAATGAACTTAATTTAACTGATACAATTCTGGCAAAATGTTATGGTCTGCCAAAAATATGTAAACAAGATGTCCCTTTTCGTCCGATTATTTCTCTTATTAACTGTCCAACACATTTTTTAGCCAGAATAATTTACGATGAGTTAAAAAATTGTATAAAAACCCCCATTTCACATATCAACAATAGGTTCGAATTGAAAGAAAAAATTAAAGATATACATATACATAGACGACGATTATGTTCTCCTTTCACTTGATGTTAGTTCATTATTTACAAATATCCCTTCTAACTTATTTTTACAAAGTTTGGAAAAAACAGTTGAATATATCCACAATCAATGTAAAATTCCATTTAACGACATCATAACTTGTACGAAATTCCTTTTTGAAAACACTTTTTTTATTTTTAATAACGATATTTACAAACAAATTAATGGCACGCCAATGGGCTCTCCAATTTCACCTTTGTTTGCAGATATCGTAATGGATGATTTGGAAGTGACATGTCTAAAAAAATTGAAAAAAATCCACGATTGTGTTCCTCTGCTATATTTTAGATATGTGGATGACACGATCATGCGCATAAAAAATAAACATATTGATACAGTTATTCAAGTTTTCAATTCTTATAATAAAAATTTAAAATTTACCTTTGAATTAGAGAAAAATAAAAGCATTAATTTTTTGGACATGACGTTAATTATAAAACATAATCACATTATCACCAATTGGTTCCAAAAATCAATGTCATCTGGCAGACTAATTAACTTTCTTTCACATCATCCTATACAACAGAAAAAAAATATAGTGTACAATCTTGTTGACAGAGCTATATTATTATATCACAATAATTTTCACTCACATAATTTAAAAATAATGAAACAGTTATTGATTAATAATAATTATCCAATTGGTTTTATTGATAAAAACATAAATGTCCGTATGAACAAAATCGAATATCACTCTCACCACAAGGCAGTACGCAATAATCAGATTCGTTCCAATGTATATCAACTTAAACTTTGCCTTCCTTTTTCTAACAATTTTACACAATTGTCTAAGATCTTAAATAGTTATAATATTGCTACGATCCCTACAATTAAAAAAGCTTAAATTCTGTAATAAAATTAGGAAAAGATATTTCTAAAAAATGGGATGAAAGGAATTTAGTTTATAAATTTTCTTGTAAACAATGTACTGCATCTTATGTGGGTGAAACAAAAAGATCTTTAAGAACTCGGATCAATGAACATATTAATAGGAAAAAAGCAGAGTTGGTCGTTTATAAACATCAACATAATTTTGGTCACACATTTGATTGGGACAATGTAAATATTGTAGATCGAGAACCTAACTATAAAAAAAGAATGATTTCAGAGATGATCCATATTAACAGCAGTTCAAATAATATTAATAAAAAAGAAGATATTTATGCTCTTAGTAAAATATATTTTCCATTACTACAGAAATTAAATTTGGGTGTTTAACTTTCGACAAGATAGAATTCAATGTGTATTATCCATTAATATGTGTGTGAGTACGTGTATATAATAACGACACAAGGTTATGTTTCTTCAGTTGACTTTAGACTGTCATTTCATTCGACCAAAAATGGGTCTTTTACATTTATTATAATTAGACGCGTTAGAATTTATGTTTTAACCAGTGAATGTCAACGGTAATTTTTTTAATTTGTTTTTTAACTTATACGATGTACCTGTAAAAATATGTGATATTTATGTGGTGTTTCTTTATTTTAATAAATTAGCCTGATGAGTTTGGCGAACCAATGCCAACGAAACGTCGCACATTTCACCAAAACATATGAGTTTTGACTCTTTTGCCTTCAGGCATCTTAATTTCTTCTTCAAATATTTATTATCATTGTTATTATTTACTATAATATCATTGCATATGCGTGAAGAAAAAACTATATTTAATAATTTAGCATTTCATGTATATTTATACATGCATACATACACTCACACACGTGTGCAAGTACCTATAAACTTATTGATATGCGTGGAATATCCACATTACTCGTTTCCACATCACCCATCAGGTAGAGTAAGTGAAGCTTTTTTTTCAAACGTGGTACCCCCAATAGCCCTAATCCACAAGGTTTTTCTTTTAGAAAAGCAGAAAAACATGTTCTGTGTTATGCAGTGTTTAGAGTCTTGTTTTTCGTCTTTTAGAGCACCTGAGTGGGCCTGGTAGAATCCTTTTCTAAGACTTGGATGGGCCAGATTGATTAATATCTTTCTGCATGTCAGCAGGATTTTCTTCCGGATCACCCTCCTCTTCTTCAGCTTGCTCCTCTTCCTCAGCTGCTGAGATTATCGCATGAGCTAATGCAGTGCATTTAGTCTTCCATAAGTGCGCCGCACCAAGCTTATTTTCCAAAATAATTGTCTGAAGAAAAGTGTTAAAAAATTTCAGGAATAAGTATACTTACATCTTGTAAAAAATTATTCGAAGGTAGATACTGGTTTGTTTCATATACCTGCGATCTGATATCCTCCAACACAATTTGTGCTACTGCTTCAACAACCCGTAATCGGCCAATCAAGTTTGACCAGTCTTCACCATGTGGCGCTCTGGCCAATCACAGGCATCGTAGAGACTAGATATAAGAACAACATAACCTGAAACTTCAGTTTAGCTTTAGGTTAGCCCTGAAGAAGTGAACTGCAATGATCACGAAACGTCGGCAAGAATCGTAGTTTCGCACACGATTGAAACCCGAAAACCTAAGCTAAGCTAATAACATCTTAAGATTTCTTCAAGGATGTAGGGCCAACAACATCGCCTTAAAATTCTCACAGTTGAAAAACCATTTGGGAACATCTAGATCAAAATCAATTCCATATAAAACAAATGTGCTTCTCTTGAAAGAAAGAATACAACATACGAAATTAGACTGGCATACTACCTCCAGAAAAATATTAAAACTTCACCTCTTCCTATCAAAAGCTCTCAGATTTCAATCCCAAGGGATTGAAGATCTTTCGACTCGAACAAAAAATAAAATTTGACAAATTACTTCCAGTGAGGCACACATCAGTAGCTAACAGGATGAAAAACATCTCTAACTATCCTTTCAAAAAAAAAGTCATTTCAGCCTCATCTAAAGGACATAATTTTGCAGTAGCTCCCTCCAAAATCCCGAAAGAAATAATCAGTAATTTGGATTCCACAATATATACCCTACCACTTAAAAAAGCAAATGACATACGCCGTAGGACGGCCAACGTCTCACGCCAAGCTCAACTTCCTTCCTCAAACTTAACAAAACAGGAAAAAACAGCAATTACAGAATTCAACCAGAAAAAAATATCTAGAAAGTTTCTAACAAAGTTTTCTTCATTTTATAGGATTTTACAAAATTTTAGGAAAAATTCAATTCAGCTTAGAACTTATTGTGGTCTAAACTGACTCCAATTGTTCTGAAAATTACCTTAGAATCTTCCCGATTCTTTTTTGACAAATTTAGAATTTTTTTCTAATTATTCTTGATGATAGGAATTTTTATTTAAATGAAAATAATTTTCTTTATTTTTTAGGCTTTTGTAGTTCTGGGCAGAAATCTCCATATGTACTTTCGGTAAGGTGCCTAACGTACATTTTACCGGAAAGGGATGTGGGGTTAGTATGATGGGGCAGTAGGAAAGGAGAGGGTAAGTAAGGAGTGGGTAAAGAAGAACTAGGGGAGGGCGGTATTAAGTCCGAGGGGTGTAGGATGAATGAAGGGGTGAGGTAGGAGGGCATGGGTAGCAAGGTTAGTACAGGAAGGGCAGTAGGAGAAGGAAGGGAAAAAGATGGGTGGGTGAAGAATGTTGTGGAGGGGAAGTGTGCATTATGAATGGGTTGTGTGAGGATATGCGGAGAAGTAGGGCGGAAGTAGGTGAAGTAGTCAAAGGTTAAGGGGGTATAGAAGACGTGGTAGGGGTATTGGGGTGGGATAGAAGTGTGGGAAGGGGGAAAACTTTATTTGATAAAAAGGGTAAATTTTATATGAAATATTAAACAAACTTACTAGACCAAATAGAAGTTAACTCTTTCGTTCACGAACGCATTCTTCACACACGGTAACAGTGCTTTGACGAATTGTATTGCTGAACTCATCAAATTTACAGCCGTCTTGTAACCTTGAGCAGAAAGAGCTTTAAGATCAAAACATTTTCCAAAACGGAGAAATCTGCGCATAGCAGAAGACAGCATTTGAACGGCTAGAACCGTTGGCAAATTTATTTTTTTACTCACAATTCTGAAATCACTGGAGCATTTTCAAATGTCATCATATATCCGAAGACCCACAACTTGATGATGGTGAACCTCAATTTTGCGAAATACGTCGCGAAATGGAGAAAAAAGAGTACAAATTTGAGGTTTCCCCTCTCTCTCTCTCTGTTTGTGTGTGTGTGTGTGTGTGTGTGTGAGAGTGATTGCCACAAGAATGTAGTCGTATGCTGCAAAGCAAACACGGCATGCAGACCAGCTGTCAAATACGCGCTCCGACGCTCTGAAGTCCGAACCACACATTGCCACTGGAGAAATCGGGGCGCCCTTCCTTATCGACCGCGAGTGCAGGCTTCCAGTCTGATCCAAAGATAAGGAACTTTTCAATGGAGAAATAAAAATAAAACTATCTGTGAATTTGATCTCGAGTGTTTCCGCAAATCAGACAAATCAAATTTTGTATTCGTAATGAAAATTTTTCGGGCTGAAAAAGGGAGGAGAAATGTTCCTTAATCTTCAACAAAGTTTATTAATATTATATATCAATCGATTTTCCTAGAACCAAGGAATCTTTTATATTCTTGCATCAACTTTGAATTATGTTCAGGAAAACAGTTTTACTGTAAAAGTGTTCACAAGAAAGTGTGACTGACACACACATCCACATACACACACAAACACACACACACACACGCACATTCGGACAATTGCGTAGAAGAGTGTATTATGATTTTATTGATAATAATTATATTTCAGTAATGTATTCGATTTATTGATTTCATCGAGTCATTTGATTGTATTTATTAATAAAAAAGTCAAATATTCACAATCAAAAAATCAATAAATTGAATAAAATCACTAAAGTCAGTAAAATTTTGATTTCATTGATGTTTATTTTATCAAAATTGTTGATATTGAATTGATTTTATTGATTGTAGTAATTTTATTTAATTTCTTGATTTTTCGATTCATTTGATTGTATTTTTGGATAAAATATACGAAAATTTATATTGATCTTCTTTATTTCATTGAAAAATTGAATGAAATAAATCAATAAAATCAATGGATTGAATATAATCATGAAAAACAGTAAAATCGAATCATTGTCAATAAAATAAACGAACGACATCAACAGAATCAATACACTCAAAAAGCAATACAATCAATAAAATCACTAAAATCAGTAAAATTTGTATTTTATTGATTATAATTTGATTCTATTGATTTTAGTGATTTTATTCAATTTATTGATTTTATTGATTTGTGTCGCTGTATGTAAAAAAAAAATGAAGAAATCAATGAATATTCTAATTTTTTCATTGAAAAATACAATAAAATGAATCAGCAAAATCAATAAATTGAATGAAATCACTAAAATCAATAGAATCAATTTATTATCACTCAAATCAGATCAATAAAATAATATTTATACCGGTTTCACTGATTTAATGAATTTTATTCATTTTATCCGTTTTATTCGTTTTACCCATTTCATTTATTTTATTCGTGTTCTTTATTTTATTGATAATTTATTCAAGGATAACGTGAATTTTTTTAGCACCGACCCCCTTCAAAAGCTTTTCACAACAAAAATTTTTGTTCCTCCACCCTATTCAAAAAATATTCACAGCAAAAAATTGTCATAGCTTTACAAATAAATAGTTCTTATAATTTCGGATATCCCTAAATTCATGCCCGAGACGCTAAGGAAGTCGATAAGGAAGGGCGCCCCGATTTCGCGAGTGGTAATGGGTGGTTCGGACTTCAGAGCATCGGAGAGTGAATTTGACAGCTGGTCTGCATACCGTGTTTGCTTTGCTGCTCACAACTACAGTCTTATGGTCTCTGTAACACACACAGGACTTCTCAATTTTGTACCCTTTTTTCTCCCTTTTTCGGCGTATTTCGCGAAACTGAGGTTCACCAACATCAAGTTGTGGGTCTTCGGATATATGATGACATCTGAAAATGCTCCTGTGATGTCAGAATTGTGAGTAAAAAAATTAATTTGCCAACGGTTCTAACCGTTCAAATGCTGTGCCTATGCATGACCCAAGAAAGAAAATGTTTTTAATTAATTTAATTTTGTCACTTCTACTCACCGACAGAAATTGCCACCAAAGAAAGGATCAAAAGCTTCATCCTGGACGTAATTCAAAATTTACCCAAAAAATCGGAATTTAAGACAAAAAAATAATTTTGTTTTATCTTAATGATGTCAAAACACTGAGTTGAGGCCACTCACATAATAAAAAAACTGAGAGACTCAACTTATCTCCGTTTGAAATTGGTTCATCGTGACTAGAAAACACGCGTATGATATATCATACGTATACTTAGTATATTTCGAATGAATATATCTTTCTTTAGTGCCCGAAAAATAATGTTTGGCTAAGAATTAAACTATTGCTTGAAAAATGAAATTATCTCAGGGCAGAAAAATCAAGTATTTCTTAGAAGGTTCGTCTTTTCGGTATAAAAATTAAACCTTCCTGGTGAAGATTTGTTTCTTCATTGTCCCAAGAATCTTTCTTAGTTGAAAAATTTTCTATCTTGATGAAATTCGTTTTATTTTTTTCAATGAGGTTTATTAGATTTATTATTTTAGTGGGTTAAAAATTAATTTTTTTACTCACTGAAAATTGAACTATTCAAGTTTTTCTGATAATTTATGCCTTTTCTTTGTGGCAAATAAATTAATTATTTGAACTGAAAGTATGACCGTTTCATTTTTCTGAATGAAAATAATTATTTCTGATTAATCTGCCTAGTTGAAATTCTGAATTTTTGCCTAAGAGTTCATCCTATTGTTTAAAAATTTAATTGTTTTGCATCCAAAGCCAGATAAAAGTTATGTTTAAATTAAAGAAATATTTGCTTCAACTTCGCTTTTTAAGAGATACCTTTTTCTTCCTTTGTATTAAAGAGATGATTTGTTTGATTTTTGGTTTAAAAGTCTACTATTATATTTCTAATTCAGAGTGCATATATTTTAGTTTAAAATTTAATCAAGTTTTAAAAAATTTAACATTGTTGATAGAGATTTATGCAATTTAAATAAATATATTCTGACGAAATAGTTGAACATTCAACAAAAGGGATAATATTTTAAAAAAGAAGATTAATTTTCATCAACAAAAATTGCATCAAAGTAGTAAAATCTTTGAATAAAGAAATTAATTTTCATCCAAGAAGTGAATTTAAAAATTCAACTGACGATTCATCTATTTTGGCAAAATTCATTTATATGATTAAAAGTTTTTTTTCCTCAAGCTCATGAAAAATATTTGAATACTCATCCCGAATTCCCGATAGACGATACACTTCGCAGAAATTAGTATAACTTAACTAAAAAAATTTATTTTTAGTAAAAAAGTTAGTAAAAAAGGTTAAAGGAAAAATTGTTTTTTTCACATTTTCGATATAATGTGAATTATTGCAAAATTTTATAATAAATATCATAATTATCATATAATTCCATCTTCATTATATTGATATATCAATAATGTATTAATTATCACAACAATTACAATTATATGAAACAATTTAAAGTAATGAGTAATAATGAAATGATAAGAGCAGGCCATAAGAAATAGTTGTGCAGTGTCTTGGATTGTAACTCAGTCAATAAAGCACATTAGTTCAGCAGTTAACCGATCAGTGTAATTACATATTGTTTAACAAATGAATATCGATTGTTGTTATATTATTATTATCATTCAATTCCGTTAAATTTTATTATTGGTTTATATATTATTTGTTTATTAATTTATTCATTAATTTACTTACCTTTTCCCTATTGTTTTCATTCTTCTTCCCTCTAATTCATTGACTGAGGCACCTTTGGTGCGCGGGACTCGTCTCTATTTCCAATACTCCAGTAACTTTCGAGTCGATTGCACAATCATTACAGGGAGGATCGCAGCTTGCTGACCACGCAAAGGACACTATGTGACTTGTTTCTACGAAACTGCGCGATAGTCCTGGATCAGCCCGAAGCCGACTGGACACCTGGGGCACTCGACGTTCGTCTCGATCTACTGGAGAATTATTGAGCGGCATACCAGGTGAATCACATGGGACTCATCCATCAACCTCCAGATGCAGACTAGTATGCTGAAAACTCCTACTCAGCCATAGAGACAGCGTATGTCAACGCACGCACTCGAATCCACGATCAGCAACGCAGGTTCGAACCTGCATCAGCCCCCAGCCCAGCAGTTACTCAGGCAGCCAACAACGTAGTCGCGCTCCCCGCGGTCATCAAACCAAATGTGCGAGGAGGATGGAAGCTGCAGACCATAGAGGTTCCGATGTTCTCCGGAAAACGTCAGGATTGGGAGACGTTCCGAGATCATTTTCACCATCTGATATAACTGAACGAACATCTCAGCGACGTCGAGCGCATATTTTACTTGAAGGCTCGAGTGCAGGGCGATCCAAAGAACGCAATAGACACTATGTCAGTAGCAGAAGCTAACTATGCCACGGCCTGGACATTACTGGAGCCGCGCCATAACCACCCTCGCTTGTTGGTACAAGATCACCTCACGGCCCTGCGCAACATTCCAATAATGAGACACGAGACGGCGGCTGGACTCCAACGACTGATCGACACGCTAGATCGTCACCGAGATCAACTTCGAGCGCTAAATCGTCCTGTTGACATGTGGGACGATTGGTTCGTGTCGATTGCTACAACGTGCATGGATCCATACACGCGAAGAGCTTGGGAGGACGAGTTCGAGCGCGCTGATGCATACCGTGACCTGGATGCCAACCATTCAGCAACCTACGATGTCCTTTCTCAGTTTCCACAACGTCGCCAGCGCACTCTCGTCTCTTCAGAATCTTCATGGCCACCGAGCACATCAGCAAATCGAGCTTACCCGCCGACATCCTTGGCGCCACGCCAACAACGCATCTACAGGACTTTAGCTCTTCAAGCGACTCGAGTTCCATGCGAACATTGTCGCGGTCCTCACTACATCAGTCGCTGCAGTAGCTTCACCCGGTTGAGGTCAATGGAGCGCACACAAGTCGCCACCAGAGTGGGTCTCTGTTTCAACTGCTTGAGACCAGACCACTCCACAAGTAGTTGCCCATCATCCTGGAATTGCAGGATCTGCCTGGGCAGATTCACCTAACGGATCGCAAGCGAGAAGTGCCACCATCAAACGAACCTTCCCTGGCTAAATTTTCTCGGACTGGCACGGCACCTCCTGAGACAGGCGGACCTACCCGAGACGCGTCTCGCTCATGACCAGTCCTCTTCCCCACAGCCATGGTGAAAGTCAGTTGCAACGACGGGCAACCTGTGATAGTTCGGGCTTTACTGAATCCCTGTGCTGAATTGACCTTGACCTGAATCAGTTTAGCTCGCAAACTTCAAGCCTCCTTGCACAAAACGGCGATGACCATCACTGGAGTGGCGGGCGGTCCAATGGAACACGCTCGAACCCGCACTCACTTCTACATTCATCCAGCCGACGATTCCCCGTCTGTGCCCGTTGGAGTTTATTGCCTCCAGAAATTGAACCTCGCTAGACCGGCAGGATTTACAAACGAACAAACAATGCGCGATTGGCAAGGACTAGATCTCGTCGATCCACGGTTCGGCCATCCTCGAGCGGTCGATCTTCTACTTGAAGTCGATGCTCCTGCGACCTGAGCTGCTCCGGCAAAACGATATGATGGCTTAACGGACCGCCTTTGGCTGGATTATAACAGGCCGAGCACCGTCAAGAGATGTTCATCCGACAGCGACAATTTGTACCACAGTTTTCACTTGCCCGGATACGACATAGCACGATAATCTCATTTCTTTAATACAACGGTTCTGGGAATTGAAGGACTTGCCACGGGTCTCCCGCCCTTCCCCGTTGGGCGAAGAATGCGAAGGCATCTTCGCTCATCACCAACGAACTCCTGAAGGGCGATATAACGTTCACCTCCCATTGAGACAAAACGGTTCAAAATTGCTGGGCGAGAGTTTGAACGGAGCGTTAGCCTCCCTAAGCTCCCTGCATCGGCGACTAAATCAGGACGTTGAAATGGCAGAGGCGTACACTTGTTTCATGATGGAATACACTAGACTTGGTTACATGAGACCCATACCTCCCACCAAACTATGCGAGAACGGTCGTCGCACCTACTACATACCACATCATGGAATTTGGCAACGGGGAGATCATCATCGCCACCTGAGAGTAGTCTTCAATGCATCAAGGCCCACGTCCACTGGTTTCAGTCTCAATGACGCGCTTCGCACTGGGCCAAAACTGCAAACCAATCTGGGCCACGTGCTCATCCGATGGAGAAGCCACAGGATCGCTTTCGGCGCCAATGTCTGCATGATGTATCGGCAGATTCTGGTAAACGACCAAGACATCGATTTACAACGCATCGTGTGGAGTGCCCGCGAGAGTGACCCAGTCATACACTACCAACTGTTGACTGTGACTTATGGGGAATCATGCTCACCTTATCTCGCCCTGAGAACTCTGCAACAATTGTGCACGGATCATGGGTCAGTCTAGCCCAATGCAGCCCAAGTACTTTTAAAAGATCGCTTTGTCGACGACATCTTGACGGGATGCGATGACCTTCAAGAAGCGAAGCAGCTACGCGATCAGCTCGTTCACCTCCTCCAGCTGGGCGGATTTCCGCTCCGCAAATGGGTCGCCAATCAAACGGAGCTGCTAGATGACCTACGCGAACAAGATCGTCTCCGCCCGACCTGGCTGGAACTTTGCAGCGACGGCCTCATCAAGGAGCTCGGCGTTTGCTGGGATCCGCGAAACGATTGTTTTTGTCTGACCCCACCCGAGATTGACCTGCATAATTCGACGAAGTGCACCATTCTAGCCACCATTGCGAGATTGTTTGATCCGTGCGGTTGGATAGCGCCCGTCACCTTAATAGCGAAACTACTTGTCCAGGATTTGTGGAGGGCAGGTCTTCAATGGGATGAACCGATTCCACAGTCATACATCAACAGATGGAGCGAATTCATAACAAATCTCAAGGTCATCGGTGAACTATCTATTCCTCGATGGATTGACACGCAGCCGACTGCCGAGCTCCAGCTGCATGTATTCTCATATGCTAGTCGCCGGGCTATGGCCGAAACAGTTTACTCGCGTGCAACTTTAACCACAAGTCAGACCTGCACCCGGCTTCTCGCCGCCAAGACGAAACTTTCGCCAATTCGGAGCCTCCGGCCACCTGCCACCCAAGTCCCAAGAATGACCATTCCTCGTTTGAAACTCAGAGCCTCATTATTGGCGGCCCAATTGCTACGATAGCTGACCTCCGAATTAGACGTACCCATCGTCAATTGCGTTGCCTGGACTGATTCTCAAATAGTCTTACACTGGTTGCGGGCGAGCAAGCCCACTGGAAACGCTCTGATAAATAATTACGTCGAACACGTTCAGGAGCTGCTGCCGCCGTCCATCTGGCGCTATATTCCCACGGGGTCCAACCCGGCAGATTAAGAAACACGTGGCCTCGAACCTGCAAAACTATCGGTCCTGATTGGCTTGCCTTCCCAGATGAGCTTTGGCCTTCCGTGAACAGTCCAGTTCCGGTCGAATCGGTCGTCAACCTTCCAACCACCAGGATTTGCTGTGCACTCAAGAGCTTCGGCACGGAACTCCTGGATAGATACTCTGATCACGGAAGACTCCTCCGATTGGTCGCATACATGCTGCGTTGGACTAAACATCGCCGACTAAACTCCGAACCCAAAGGGAAGTTCATCACCGTGAATTAATTGAAGGCAGCATTTCATGTCTGTGTCCGCCTGAGCCAATCCTCATGGCTTCATGAAGAGCTCGGGCGATTACGAAACCCAACCTCCACATCCGCGCAAGAGTGGGAGGTCGACTGCAGAATTCCGGTTTGTCGTATGAATAGAGACATCCACCAATTATTGATGGACGCTGCTCACTTTCAGGTCTCATCATCAGTTGGGCACATCAACGTTCACTACATGTGAGTTTTCGAACAACACACGCTCACATGCCTCATCGCGCATGGATCCTTGGCGGAAAAAAAAATTCCGCTCCGCCTTGGCGAAATGCGCCATTTGCATTCGCTCTCGAGCCCGTCCGGCCCACCAAGCGATGGCTCCTCTCCCAGCAGCGCCTGCCACTCCGAATCGACCTTTCTCAAAGATCGGAATGGATTACGCAGGGACCTTCTAAATACTTTCCGCAAAGGGAAGATGCGTTCGCTCAACCAAGGGCTACATCGTCGTCCTAGTGTGTTTTGCCACGAAAATGCTGCGTCTCGAATTCGTTCGCGATATGACAACCAACAGCTTGATGGCCGCTTTGACGAGATTTTTCAGTCGCAGAGGCAAGCCTTCAGAAATGTGGAGCGACAACGGCGCATATTTCCATCGTGCTGATTTCGAGTTACGGGAAGCTTTCGCATCCTCGCAACTAGATCGGACAGAGGTTTCTGGATGTCTGTGAAGACACATCTGAAACGCGTTCTGGGAACTCGCCGGCTCACCTACGAAGAGCTCAGCACACTCTTAGCAAGCATTGAGATGGTCCTCAATAGTCGCCCACTCACGGCATTAACGGGTGACCCTGATGATCTCGACGCCTTGACTCCAGGTCACTTCACCATTGGAGGACCATTGACCTCAATACTAGATGTCGAAACGCAAGGGAAAAATCCCGATGACCTGACCAATTGGAAGTTGGTCAGAGCCCTCCGCAACCAGTTTTGGCACCGTTGGAGTCTCGAGTACCTCAATACACTTCAGCAAAGAACGAAATGGACTGGATCTCGAAGGAACTTCAAGGTCGGAGATATGGTCGTGGTTGTAGACCCCAGTCTCCTGTCAATCAATGGGCGATGGCCTTTGGGTCGCATTCTCAATACCCACCCGGGCAAGGACGGTTTGGTACGCGTTGCCACCATCAAAACCTCAAACGGCGAATTTGTGCGGCCGATCACCAAGTTAGCATCGTTGCCTTTGCATGTTCCATCAGAGTATGTTTTGTTTCCGTTCGCTTCCGTGGAAGGCGCCACTTGAGGGCCGTCGGGCCCCCTCCCATCAGCTGCCGCGCGTCACCCCAGATCAGTCTCTCGTCGTGCTTTAACCAGATAGGACGTACGGTCGAAAGTGTTTGTGCAGTGTCTTGGATTGTAACACTGTCAATAAAGCACATTAGTTCAGCAGTTAACCGATCAGTGTTGAGTAATCTCCCGAAGTCCCCTCCTTTCTACACCGAACTAAAACAAGGGTCAAGTACTGACTTAGAGTCTATCGAGCGCCTTTTAATTCCACGAAATATTTACCACCTGAATGACACTAAATTCACACATTTTGTCTTGAATAACAACTCTAATGATTCGACACTCCATCAATCGCGCCTGTTTTTAAAATATCTTTACTAGTATTGCCTACAGTTTTTCTTTATATTTAATTTTTTGATTTTTTTTTCAGTACACAAGGGATATTTCAGGAAAATCCATGTGTATTACAGCGGACTTAAGTATAATATTGGTGTAATCTAGAGGCAAGCGTGCCAATTAAATAAGAAATTATTCAGGTATTTTTGTATGTTGATTGAAACCTCATACTGGATGACAGTGCCAGTTTATAATAATAATAATAATAATAATAATAATAATAATAATAATAATAGGTTATAATTAGATTATAGAATGTTCAGAAGTCGTCATGCGTGTATCATCCTTCAGTTCACTTGCCATTCTCTTTGTCCACTTCAAGGGTGCTTCGAACGGCTAAAAATGAAGCGATATTTAATACAAACATTAGCCTAACAAATTGCATATTATGTGTGTGTGTGTGTGTCGTTTTTGAATTTAAAGAGGAAAATAATTATGCATGAAACAAAATATTATACGTAGGGGAGAGTTGTCCTATGTCGACACAGTGGGTTAAGTCGGCACCCTCGTGTTTCTCTGAGTTGGCGAACGTGACTGTTTAAACATTTTGTCGTATTACAGGTTGGCAGATATGGATATAATTTACGCTGACAAGTCACTTTAGTTTTCGCTTGACAGCATAAGGGGGGTATACATTTTTCGTGTAAACGGAGGTCCGTTTTCTTCTATTCTTGTGAAGCAGCTACAGATGTGTAAATATTTAAAAAAGTTCAATTGATTAAGTGCGTTGATGTCTGCATTCTGTGTACTTTTGCCTGCTGAAATCGATCTTTCAATCGGATTTGTTTCGTCCGCGTCATTTCATGAGATGCGTGAACATTCGTAGTCGTCCTGAGGCGGCACCAGACAGGTGTTTCGAAGTCGGCACCTTTTTCTTGTTTCTTCTGTTGTTATTCCATCTGTTGTGTTTCAATTTCATGTAACTCGTCTCTCGTTTTCTTTCAGTCTGGTAGTGTTTTGGCTGCATGTTGCTTGTCTCTCGTGAGTGTCCTTTTAGTTGCTCTGTTTTCTCCTTAACGTTTCGCTGATTTCATTCTCCACATATTTCTTCATTGTGAATGGTTTATGTTTGTCCATTTTCTCCTAAAACTTATATAACATGCCCACTTTCTTGCATTTGGTCGGCCAAATTATGTAATGACTCAGGGCCAGGGGGTGCCTGGTTAGAACAACCATTTTGAGAAATACCAAAAATCGACTTCTTCACTTCTTTACACATCACGACTGCAAAAATCACTTCATGCAGCTTCGAACGACATATAATTGTAGATGAAGGATCCTGGTATTCGGTTAGAGACATCAAAGCGCCAATAAACCCGGTTTACTCTCTGTTGTCGACAAAAACTCTTACTATGCCGAATTAGGACCAATCTACTCTAGTTAATATTTTGACCAAAAATGATTTTGATTTTCCATTGAAAACAATTGAAATCATCCCCAAACGTCAAATTTTAGACAAAATAAAACTTGAATCTTCAACCATAAAAGAAAGTTGCTTTGAATGATAGGAAAAAATTAATTGGGTCTTAGTCCAATAAACGTTTCTTCACTTCAAAGCAATTTCTTTTTATTCAAAGAAATTTCAATGTATTTGCTCTTTGCTTTGATAGAAATGTTCATTTAAATGAAAATAATTTTCTTTATTTTTTAGGCTCTTGTTGTTCTGGGAAGAAACCTCTATGTGTAGTTTCGGTGAGGTGTCTAACGTACGTTTTACCGGAAGGGGTAGTAGGGTTAGTATGATGGGGCAGTAGGGAAGGAGAGGGTAAGTAAGGAGTGGGCAAAGAGGAACTAGGGGAGGGGCGGTATTAAGTGGGAGGGGTGTAGGATGGATGAAGGGGTGAGGAAGGTGGGCATGGGTAGTGAGGTTAGTACGGGAAGGACAGTAGGAGATGGAAGGGAAAATGATGGGTTTGTGAAGGAAAGTTGTGGAGGGGAAGTATGAATTATGAATGGGTTGTGTGAGGATATGCGTAGAAGTACGGCGGAAGTAGGTGAAGTAATCAAAGGTTAAGGGAGTGTGGAATACGTAGTAGGGTATTGGAGAGGGGATAGAAGTGCGGAAAGGGGAAAAACTTTATTTTCGAAAAGAGTGTAAAATTTTATATAAAGCATTAAACGAACTTACTAGACCAGATAGGAGTTAACTTTTCCGTTCACGAACCCTTCTGCCTTGCACGGTAGCAGTGCTGTGACTAATTTCTTTGCTGAATTCATCAAATTCATAGCTGTCTTGTAACCTTGAGCAGAAAGATCTTTAATATCAATCATTGCCTTGGTAATCCTAGCATCCAAGGCAGCACCTGTACCACATGAATTCAGCTCATTGATGTTTATATTAAATTGTGTTTGTAAATCTTTTGCTACTCCACCACTGGCTGGCGCGCCATTGCCTTCTGACAATCCTAAAATGGAAAGAAAATTATATTATTAATAGGAGAGTTTTATACTCTATTGGAAAAAGCTTTTGAATCCGGGATCATCCAAGAATTATGTAAGACGATTTGTGACGTGAGGAATTTAGTAATATTTCACTGTTTTTCATGAGGGTTGGGAAAAACTAAAGTATCTGACAAAGAAAGAAAAAACGATTTTTTGACAACATAGTTGAATATCAAAACATACAAAGGAATCTTTAACACAAAATAGAGTTTTGCGACCAGAAATGAATTTGTTATAATTTCATTCATCAAAATGAATTTACAGGAGAAAACATTCATGACAAAAAAGCTCAATTTCAACTAGGAAGCTCAACTCTCTGTCCAAAACACAAATTTTATACAAAATACATTAATTTTTGACCAGATAGTTGAAGTTTAAAATGATAGCGTTGAATTTTAAATCAAAAGTTTCCTGTTGGAAACTTTTATTTAACTTTCTTCAATCAAGGGTGTCGGTTAAATCCGACATGGATTTTTGTATAGGTATGGCACTGACTCAATGTATATTCTTTCCCAAGTATTTGGGAACAAATGAAAAAAAACTTGTCAAATTGCCGGGGTTTCGCGAGATCCTCTGATCAATATAATTTAGAGGAATAAAGCCTTCTGCTGAAGCAATCATTATTTTTACGGAAATTAAAAATTTTTCAAAATGGAGAAATCTGCGCATAGCAGAGTACAGCATTTGAACGGCTAGAACCGTTCGCAAATTTATTTTTTTACTCGCAATTCTGAGATCACAGGAGCATTTACAGACTTCATCATATATCCGGAAACCCACAACTTGATGATGGTGAACCTCAATTTTGTGAAATACGTCGTGAAATGGAGAAAAAAGGGTACAAAATTGAGAAGTCCTGTGTGTGTTACAGAGGCCATAAGACTGTAGTTGTAAGCAGCAAAGCAAACACCGTATGCAGACCAGCTGTCAAATACGCGCTCCGACGCTCTGAAGTTCGAACCACACATTGACACTGGCGAACTCGGGGCGCCCTTCCTTATAGACCGCGAGTCCAGGCCTCCAGTCTCAGCCAAAGATAAGAAAGTTTCCAATGGAGAAATAAAAATGATACTATATGTGAATTCGATCTTAAGTGTTTCCGCAAATCAGACAAATAAGATTTTGTATTCGTGATGATAAGCTTTGGAGCTGAAGAAGGGAGGAGGAATGTTCTGTCGCAACTTTCGCAGCTTTATGATTTCTGTACAAAAATGGTCAGAATTACTCTATTTGGAAATTTATGATCAAAAGTCTTTTTTATCCATACGTTAACTCTGAATCTTGTCGATGAAAAAAGGTTTTTCTGTTTGAAACAGATGATTCAAATATTACAAATGAGCATAATAATTAATCTTCACTGAAGTTTATCAATATTATATATCAATCGATTTTCCTCGAAGTTCTGTCAGTTTCAAGATATATTTTCGCAAAAAAGTGTGACACACACACACACAAATCCATATATACACACACAAACACACACATCCGGACATTTGCTTAGAACAGTGTATTATGCTTTTATTGATAATAATTTGATTTCAGTATTTTATTCAATTTATTGACTTAAACGAGACATTTGATTGTATTTCTTAACAAAAAAGTCAAATATCCACAATAAACAAAATCAATAAATTGAACAAAATCTATAAAATCAATCAAATCAATAAAATTAATAAAATCAATCAAAGCAATAAATTGAATAAAATCACTAAAGTCAGTAAAATTTTGGTTTCATTGATGTTTATTTTATCGAATTTGTTGATAGTGAATTGATTTCAACGATTTCATTAATTCCATTCAATTTATCGATTTTTCGATTCATTTGATTGTATTTTTGGATAAAAGATAGGAATATTTATATTGATTTTCTTTATTTCGTTGAAATATAGAATGAAATATATCAATAAAATCAATGGATTGAATAAAATCTTCAAAAACAATAAACTCAAGTTATTGTCAATAAAATAAATGAACAACATTGACAGAATCAATACAACAAAAGAATCAATACGATCAATAAAACCAATAAAATCAGTACAATTTTTATTCACATGAATTAATTCTGAATTTATGAAAATTCACATGAAATTCCGATTCTAGACCATTAATTCTGATGAAATTTCAAATTTTCGTATTCTAAACCCGATGATATTCTAAAAAATTTGTTTTGTTCTTTAGTTTGTATATAATAAGTGTCTTTAATTGGTATTTTTCTTAATTAAAAATCCTATGAAGTATATAAAACTAGGTTGCATCACCTTCAAATTTCAAAAATTACAAAAATTTTCAAAATTACCAAAATCACAAAAATATTCAATATTACCAAAATTATCAAAATTGAAAAAATTTTCAAATTAATCACAAATCTATAAAATTTTAACAAAAGGCTGCTGACCTTCTCAGTATAAATCACCAACCTATTGACACTCTCGGCTTCCTTTATCATGCCCCCCCCCCCCTCCGCCCAGTAACAGAAGTTTTTGGTGGGACTGACGTTACAACTTGACTCTCCACCATACGACAAATCACTACTTCACTTAGACCTGATTTCGACTCACAAAACTAGTCTTGCGCCTACAAGTGATAGTTGGCATTACAATCTAAACATGAATAACACAAACAATAATGCAGCCTCGGAATGGACTGAAATTTTGATTGACAAAAAAATTGCCCACGGGAAACGTAAGGGTCGAGTTTCGGGCGATGAATGGAGACTGGGTGTTTGGAGTGCTAGAGGAGTGAATGATCTTGAAATAAGAGAACTACGAGAAACTATGCACGTAAGGAAACTATATATTCTATGTGTACCCGAGACGAAGAAAAAGGGTTGCGAAAGTAGAAAGATAGAAAATGGGATTTTGGAAGGCGGTTGTGAAATACGGTCAGGAGTAGATAGTGAATCACATCGTAGTCAAGGGGTGGGTTAAATTATGAGTGAAAAAGCAAGACAACATCTCAAAGATCATAATTTTGTATCACCCAGATTGCTATGGGCTAGAATGAAGGTAGGAATCAGAAGATTATTTATCATAGCGTGCTACGCACTAGTTGATAGCCATTCGTGGGAAGTTAAGGACACCTTCTGGGACACTCTAAATGATACAATAAGTATTTGCGATCAAGGTGAAAGAATAATTCTGCTAGGAGATATGAACGGATGGGTCGGTGTCCAACATCAGGATACAGATACAGAAAGCGTTCTAGGTAATTTTGGAGATCAAACAAGAAAAAATTATAACGGGGAAAAGTTAGTTAGCTTATGCTTAGAAAAGGGCCTATTTATTACAAATACTTGGTTTAGACTTAAAATGATCCACATGTGCACCTGGCGCAAAGGAAATAGCAACTGCAGAATTGACTTTGTTATTGCAATTGAAAGACTAAGAGAACTAGTTAAAAATACAAGAGTCATGAGGCGTTCCGAATGCAATACAGATCTTTTGATCTTTTAGACCTTTTAGTCTGCAAAATAAACTTAGGGCGGGGATGGAGAACAAAGAAAACGAAACAAACACGAATAAAAATTGAAAATTTACAGAGACCAGAAGTGCGAAGAGTTTCAAAAGAGGTTAACTGAACGCATAGATAGGGCAACGTGAGAATCGCTTATAAGCAATAAAGATATAGAGAGTGCGTGGACTTTCTTACGGAATATCATTGTTAAAACTGTGACCGGAGTATGTGGTACGGCGGTTGTAGGAAGAAAATCTGGTGATGCATGGTGGAATGATGAAATTGAGGTAGCCCAAAAAGAAAAGAAAGTAGCACACAATAAAACGCTGAACATGACAGGTCTTAGCGATGAGGAGAGAAATAGACTTAAAAATGATGGCAGACGCAAAAATAGGAAAGTTAAACGACTAGTCAAAGAGAGTAAAGAGAAAATCAGAATAGAAGAAGAGAACAAAATACAAAATTACTTTGAAGGAATTATGAAACTATTATATAAACAGTTGAAGAAAAGTAAAAGTAGAGAGTTTTTCAGCATGAGAAACAGTAAAGGTGAAATGTTTTGTGATATAGACGGGATAGTAGACGCTTTAAAAGAATCTTCTAAAAAATTATTAGGAGGCCGAATGTTTTATTCCTCTGAACTTAATTCATCCGAGGATCTCGCAAAACCCCGGATATTTGACAAGTGGTTAGTTTTCAACCACTTGGTTGAACTTCTTATTTTAAAAAATGCAGTTGATGGATGACGCGAAAAAAGAAATGGTTTTAATTAATTTAATTTCTTCACTTATACTCACCGACAGAAATTGCCACGAAAGTAAGGAAAAAGGACTTCATCATAGACGTAATTCAAAATTTACCCAAAAAAATCAGAATTCAAGACTTTTAGCCGAAACAATAATATTGTTACTTCTTGAAATGATTTCGAGATACTGAGTTTAGGCCACTTACATACTGAAATGTTTGAGAGACTAAACTTGTCTCCATTTGAAATTAGTAAATCGTGACTAGAAGACACGCGTATGGTACGCATTATTTCTTATCAAGCTTTTCTTTAACAGACCTTGAACTCGTTCCGAATAACATGTTTTCTAACTAAAATTTAAAATTCTTCGTATTTTTCGATTGAATTTATTTTAAAACTTTTTTTACATTTTCAGGCTGAAAATTTTAATATTTTTTAGAAAATCCGTTCTTTTCTCTTTAAAGTTCAAAATTTCGAATGAAAATATCTTTCTCCATTGCCTGAACTATTATAATATTTTGCTAAAAATTCAATTTCGTTCTTAAAAGTTAAACTATTGCTTAAAAAATCAAATTATCTGAGGGCAGGAAGTTCATTTGTTTCTTAAAGGATTCGTCCTTTTGGTTTCAAACTTAAACATTTCTGATTAAAAATGTGTTTATATTGCTACAAAAATCTGTTATTCTGATAACTTATGCTCTTTCCTTGTGGGAAATAAATTAATTTTTTCAGCTGAAAATATGATTATCCCATTTTTCTGAAAAAATTATTATTTCCGATGAATTTCCCTAGTTGGAATTTTTTTTTTTTTGACTAAAAGTTCATCACATCAGTTGAGAATTTAATCATTTTGCAAAGACTTTTCGCATCCCAAGCCAGAGAAAAGTTATGTTTAAATTGGGGAAATATTTTTTTTAACTTCGCTTGTTAAGATACACTCTTTTCTTTCTTTGTATTAAGGAGATGATTTGTTTGTTACCATTTTTTAAATTCAAAATTATATATTCGAACTGAATTCACAGAACTTAATAAGATAATCCATCCATTCTTGGTTTGAAAGTCTACTATCATATGTTTAATTCAGAGTGCATATTCTTTAGTTCAAAATTTAATTGATTTTTTTTTTTAATTTAACATTTTGGATGAAGATTCATGCTATTGAAAAAATTATATTCTGTCTGAAAATTCTACAATTCAGTATACAATTAATTCTCTTAGCTGAAGATTCATCATTTTAGTTGAAAATTCATTTTGCACTGAAACTTTAACTATTCCATTTTTGGTTGAAAATTTATCTTTTTTTGGCTAAAAAGAAAAATTGCTTTTTTGCACATTTTCAAAAAATTCTAAATTATGCAAAATATTATAATAAATATCATCATTATGCTGTTATTATGTCTTGATTATAATAATATGTTATAAATATATTAATTATTACCACAATTACAATTATAAAAAATTTAAAGTAATGAGTAATAATGAAATGATAAGAGTAGGCCATAAGAAATAATGTCGCCTTCGTTTTCTAAAAATGTGACGTTGTTTTCGAAAATGTGGTGTTTACTCACGAAAACGTGTTGTCGTCGAAAGTGAATCACCTTGCATTCAGATAATGCTGAACAAACAGTTTGCGTGTTGAATATTTTTGTGAATGGCATGAAATAATACATGAAGTAAAAAATACGTCCACTGAATAAATGTATGGCCAATTATTATTTTTGGTTTTATAATTTATCAATTTTTTAAGTTTTCATATTGGGCAATTTTATTTTCGTAATTATTATATTTCAAACATTTGCTTTTCGGTTATTTTGATAATTTCGTTAATTAATTATTAGTTTCATTTGACTGGAGTTAAAAAATTCACGACTGAAAATTGTCGAACTACAGATTACCCGACCAAATCAAATCCCCGATACTAGAAAATTCTTAAATTGTTCTTAAAATTAAAAATAACAATATTTTTTAATGAATCTCTTAATTCAAGTTTTTTTTTCAAATGGGCATAGTAGTTTAAAAAAAAAAATTTTTCTTGTGATAAAAATCCTGCTCTTGTATTATTATTTCACTTTAGGAAATACTCCTTTGATGTTTATGTCAAATTCGAACTATTATTCGAAAAAATACATTTCATATCCAGAAGTTCTTATTGCGACAAGAAACAACTTCTTTGAAACAAAGGTTTTCAATTCAATGCAATTTTTTTTGGACCTTAAGAATGTAGTTTCTTTCTATAGATTTATTTTTAATTCAGCATGAATTCTTGCAAATTTATATTGGATTTATATCAATTTAATAAATTTTCGGAATTATTTATTTCTTTTCAATATTCACTCCAAATTTAATGATTTAACAATTCTTCTAAGCTCAGATTGATTTTATTAAAATTAATGGAATTCGAACGATTTTATCCAGTTCATTTAAGTTGTTTTGAATTTTACTAAAATTATTTTTAATTTACTCATAGTTCTCATGAATTTTGCCAAAGATGTATTCGAAAGTAAGGCAGGAATCTTAGAACTGTCAAAAAGTGCATTTAGAAATATACATATTTTCTTTTATTGGATACTTTTTTCCATATTTTATACGAAATTCTCTGCATATTACTTTCGGGGAAAGAATATTTATGTGTCATTCTAGACCGTCAATTTTGATCAAATTCCAAATTTTTGTATTCTATACTCGATGATGTTCTAAAAAATTTGTTTTTTCCTTTAGTTTGTATTTAATTGTCTATAATTTGTATTTTTCTGAATTAAAAATAATATGAAGTATATAAAACTAGGTTACATCAGCTTCAAATTTTAAAAATTAAAAAAATCCAGTTTTTCTGAGAATTTCCGAATTAAAGAATTTTTTTTCCAATATTTCCAAAAATTTGCAATATCACAAAAATTTCGAAAATTGTGAAAAATTATATCAATCTTACCATTTATTCCAAAATTACTAGAAATTTCAGAAATTAACAAAAATTTTCTAATTTATTAAAATTGCCAAAATTACCAAAATTAGGAATCGGCTCTGTGATGAAAAACATCCTATGTCACGTTACTTATAAATTTTTATTTTTTACTCTAATCATTTTTTATTGTTAAGAACCGAGAGTTTTATCATTTGACAATCCTCATGTTCCGGCAATTTCATTTCCGGAATTTTCTATTTCGGCAACGTTTTAATTCAGCAATGCTCTAAAATTTGGGGAATTTTATTTTTCTCGAATAGAGCAGTTCTAGAATTTCATAATTGATGGAATTCTATATTTTGAGTAGTTGCGCTTTTTCGCGAATTTGAATAATTTTATTGACATAATTTATTCATCAAAGTACTGAACAGTAATTATATATTTTGATGAAAAAAAAATCAATTCAAGGTTCAAGGTATTTTCTAAAAAGATTTCTTAAATTTGAAAAAACGATAATTTAAAAAAAATTCCTTCATTGAACTTTTTCGGAAAATGTAGAGAGCAGTTTTATTTTTTGAATTATTGCTCTTGCGATGATAACCTTGTTCTTGTATTGTGCAAGTTGAATTGCAAAAATTCTCAAAATTACCAAATTGTTGAAAATTACAAAAATTTCCAAATCAATCGGAAATTTGCAAAATTTTATGAATTTGCTAGGAAACAATTTTAAACTACCCAAAGAATTACAAATATATCCAAAATGATCAATGTTTCCACAATTTACAAATATTGAAAACTTGTTTTTTCATAGTTATTTTATTAAGAAAAGGCTTAACTTTACTATAGAAAAATTGCAACGAAAAATCCGACAAATGGAAATTTCTGATGTTCACAATCATTTAAATTTTTTAAACAAACAAGCAATTAGAATCAAAAACTTTCTTTTTTCTTCATGAGATAATCATGATTATCATAATATTATTGATTATCAAAATTCGCCTAATAGTAAACTTAGTTTAACAGATAACGTTCTTGAGAAAAAACTACAAAATATTTTACATGTAAAAAAATCTAATAACCTTGAATTACAGATCAATAAACATAAACAATTGTACTCTGAATAATTTAGAAATTTCCGATCCTTAAATTATTAATTATACTAATACTCAGATTCTTGACAAAGTTAACAATATTCTTATGTTAGGTGACAAATTTAGTTCCAATTTTTTAACCTAAAAAAATCAGCACATCTTTGAAATATTTTTAAATCTCTTTTAATTTTCTCAAGAATCTTATAAAAATTATATCTATATAAATTTAAAAACAAACTGTTAATATTTTTTCTCATATCAGTAATTTCTAAATTTGTATGACTAAAAAGGTATTTGAAAAGCATTCAGTGTTACATCAAAATCTTGTTTTATTTATTTCTCGACAGTGCTTCATCTTAAAAAACCCTTTTTTATACAAAAAACGTATATTATGTTTTTAAACATAGTAAAAAAATGTTGCGTAAGATGTTTTTGAAAGAAAACCATTTATAAAAATACGCCTAATAGTTTAATGAAAAAGCAGAATGTTATTTTATTCATTTTGTTCGGAAGCTTCTATGTTTTTAATGAAATCGCTTCAAAAATGAAAGATTCCAAAAACTAGATGTGTATTAAATACGAAATTTATTTTTTTTTTAATAAAATCAATTTTCAAAATTTTAAAATAATAAAAAAATTATATTTTATCAACAATTAACACGTGGTTTATTTATGTAAATTATTTGAAACGATTTGCTTCGAAACACAAAGGATACCATTAAATGTTTATATTTAATGCTTAATAGTATTTTTTCATATTTTGAATTTTTCCGCCCTAATGTTTGAAACTTTGAAAACTTTGAAACGTTTCCAAAATTTCATGAAACTATTCATTTGGTAAAAGTTTCATGAAACTTTAAAACCTATTCTCTACGTATATATGAACAAATAAATAAATTAGAACTTGTTTGTCTTAACTTCAATCAGGTTTTCTCACCATTTATATTCGCAGAACAAATATAAAATGCATATTTTATATTAAAATTAATGAAACGAAAAAAAAATTTCAAAAACTACAAATTGTCAGTTACAGTAACTAAAAATTCCTGAACTGTAACAGAATTTTCTCAAACATGTGACTACAGCGTAAGCAGTTATCGTTGCTGAAATTTCTGTTACAGTTTAGGAAAATTAAGAAAACGTTTCTGCATAAAGCTTTAATGACGCAGCTCTGAAAATTCTTACAGAAATTTCTAACAGTGATACAAGAAATTTCGAAATGAGACATTTGTTCACAGAAAATGTTTTTAACAATCGCGGAAATTTTTATTTTAAAACTTATATAGAGTTTCAGAAACCCTCTCAAAGTATTGTCGGATAATTTCAGTGAAAAAAAATTTTTTGTAGCATATAAATGAATTTTTGACTAACTCTGTTAGTCATCACAAATAAGGTAATTCTAATGATAATTGAAAAAAAATTTCACAAGGAAATGACAGATCGATATATACATAGTAATGACTTTTTATTAAGCGCTACATACATTTTCATTATTACCGTCAATTACACTAAATTCACACATTCTATCTTAAATAAAAACTCTAATGATTCGACACTCCAGCAACTGCGCCTGTCTTTAAAATATATGTATTAGTATTGCCTACATTTTTTAAATTTTTTAAATTTTGGTTGTAGTACACAAGGGATATTTCAGGAGAATCCATGTAGCCAATTGGATATGAAATAATTTTAGTATTTTCGGGAATTGATTGAAACCTCATACTGGACCACAGTGCCAGTTTATAATAATAATATTAATAATAATAGGTTATAATTATATTATAGAAAGTTCAGAAGTGGTCATATGTGTATCATCCTTTGGTTCACTTGCCATTATCTTTGCCACTTTAAGTGTGATGCACACGGCTGAAAATGAAGCGATATTTAATATAAATATTAGTATAATACATTGCGCGTAACGTGTGTGTGTCATTTTTGAATTCAAGGAAAAACATAATTATGCATGAAATAAATTATAATGCGTAGGAGAGAGTTGTCCTAAGTCGACACTGTGGGTTAAGGCGACACCTTCGCGTTTCTCAGAGACGGCGAACGTGTCGCCTTAACCATTTTGTCGTATGACAGGTTGGTAGACATGGACATAATTTACGCTGACAATTGTCACTTTTGTTTTTGCTTGACAGCGTGAGCGGGGTATGCATTTTTCTGATGAAATTTGATTTTCCATTCGGATTTATTTCGTCTGCGTCATATCACGTAATGTTTAAACATGCGTAGTGGTTTTGAGTCGGCACCTTTTTCTTTTCTCTTTTAGTTTTTATTTTATTTTGTTGTGTTTCAATTCCATATCACTCGTCTCTTGTTATTTTTTTCAGTTTGGTTGTGTTTTGACTGCATGTGACTTGTCTTTGGTAAGTGTCCTTTTACTTTCTGTATTTTTTCAATAAAGTTTTGCTGATTCTATTCTCTACATGTTTTTTAATTGTAAATGGTATAAATTTGTCCATTTCCTCCTGAAACTTACATAACCTGCCCATTTCCTTGCAGTTAAGTGGACAAGTTATGAAATGACACAGTACCAGGGGTGCCAGCTTAGGACCACCATTTCGAGAAATAGCAAAAATCGACTTCTTGACGTTGCGCTGCATTGCGACCGCAAAATCACTTCACGCTGCTTCAAACGACATAGAATTTCAGATGAGCGATCGTGGTATCTGAACAGAGAGATAAAAGCGCCAATAAACATGGTTTACCATCTGTTTTCGACCAAACCTCTCACTGTGCCGATTTAGGACCACATTTATTTATTCTACAGTTGGAATAATCCACAAAAAAAGGGTTTGTAGGGTTAATACGATGGGGCCGAAGGAAAGTGGTGGGTTAGTAAGGATTTGGCAAAGAAGAGTTAAGGGAAGCGCTGCATTAGAATATAAGTTATTGGTAGAAAAGTGAAGGGCAGTGTGAGGGAAATCGTAGAGTATGTGGAAGACTGCAGTGGTAGGGAAGTCTGAGATAGGAGGGTGAGTTAGGAATGGACTAAGGGAAAGTTAGGGGAGAGGCGGCCTTATGTGGGAGGGGTGTAGTCTGAATGATGGGGTGAGGAAGGAGGGCATGAGTAGTAACTTTAGTACGGGCAGAACAGTAGGAGACGAAAGAGCAAATGAGAGGTTCGTGAAGAAGGGTTGTGGAGGGGAAGTATGAAATATGAGTGGGGTGTAGGATGATGTGCGAAGAAGTATGAAGGAAGTATGTGCAGTAACTTAGGGTTGAGAGAGTATGAAAGGCGTGGTAGGGTTATTAAGGAAGATCAGTAGTTGAGGGGCAGTAGTGAAGGTTTGGAGAAGTACGACATGAGTGGGCACACGAGGTGTGGGATAGAAGTGTGGAAAGGGGAAAACTTCATTTTCCAGAGAAGTATTGAATTTTATATTTAACGTTAAACAAACTTACTAGGTTACATAGAAGCTCACTCTTTGATGCAAGGTCCCAGCTGGCAGGCAGGGTAGCAGTGCTCTGACGAATATTGCTGCTGCCCTTGTCAGAGGTAAAGTTGGATTGCTAGCTTTAGCGGAAAGAGCTTTAAAATCAGCTTTTGCCTTATCAATCCTAGTATTAAAGTCAGGACCTGTGCCACATGAATTCAATTCATCGCTTTTGATGCCAAATTGTGTTTCTAAATCTTTTACTATCGGATCACTGGCACCAATGCCTTCTGATAATCCTGAGAATGGAAAGGAAATTGCATTAGTAATAGGAGAGTTTGATAGTCTATTGGGAAAAAGTTTTTGAATTCAAGATAATTCAAGAAGTATGTGATACGATTTGTGTCGTGAGGAATTTGGGTTTTCAATAGAATGAATTACCTTTCTATCAAGCAGTTTGAATTTAAATTTAAAAACGTGAATTTTCAGTGGAAAATGAAATACTGTTTTAGTTGAAAAATTATTTCGCAACAAAGAAAGAGAAAACGATTTTTTAACAATATAGCTGAATACCCAAACATGGAAATGAATCTTTAACACAAAAGAGAGTTTTGTGACCAAAAATGGAATAGAAATATTTTTATTTACCAAAATGAATTTACGAAGGAAAAAATCATGACAAAAGAGCTCAATTTGAACTAAGGAGATCAATTTTCTTTCTAAGACACCAATTTTCAACAAGATACATCAATTTTGACTGAATGGCTGAATTTTAAAAGGAAAAATATTTTTTTTCCCGAATATTTGAGATTGAAAAGAAGAAAACTTGTCAAATATCCGGCGTTCCATGAGATTCTTGGATCAATACAATTTGGAGGAATAAAGCCTTTTGCTGACGCAATCATTATTCTTACGGAAATCATAAATTTTTGGAAAGGGATAAATCTGCGCATAGCAGAATACAGCATTTGAGCGGTAAGAACCTTCCATTAGTATTATTATATTTTTATATATGTATCCTCTACGTTGCCTGTGATTGGCCAGAGCGCCCCATGGTGGAGACTGGTCGAACTTGCTTGGCCAATCACGTGTGGCTCGGACTTCAGAGCATCGGAGTTTGAATTTGACAGCTGATCTGCATGCCGTGTTTGCTTTGCATCTTACAACTGCAGTCTTATCGTCTTAACACACACACACACATAGAGGAAATCTCAATTTGGTACCCGTTTTTTCCACTTCACCACGTATTTCGCAAAATTGAGGTTCACCATCATCACATATTTGTGAGTAAAAAATAAATTTTCGAACAGTTCTCGCCGTTCAAATGCTGTATTCTGTATTCCTGAAGAATAATTATTGCCTCAGCAAAAGGCTTATTTATATCTCTAAACTTCATTGATCCGAAAATCGCGCAAAACCTAAGATGTTTGACAAGTTCTCTTTTTCTCGTTCTCAAATGCTTGAGAAAAAATGTATTTTGAGTCAGTGCCGTACCTAAAACCAAAATTTCAAGTCGGACCTAACTAACACCCTTGAAGAATTGATTTGCGTACAAGAAAAATAAAGGAGTTTTCGACAAAATAGCGAAATATCCTAACAAGGAAATAAATTCTCCACCACAATGGTAAATTTTCAACCGAAAATGGAAAATTTTTTTAGTTGAAAAATTAATTTTTAACCAAAGGATAGCGAATTTTGAACAACGAGAGAAAAACAAATTTCTGATAAAATAGTTGAATGAATTTTTAACTAAAACGATGAATCTTTAACCAAAGAAATACATCAGCTCAACTTTTCTATGGATGAACCAACAAAAAGAAATGGTTTTAATTAATATTATTTCTTCACTTCTACTCACCAACAGAAATTGCCACCAAAGCCAAAATGAAGAGCTTCATTCTGGACGTAATTCAAAATTTACCCAAGCAAATCGGAATTTAAGACTTTTAGTCCAAAAAATATTATTTTTTCTTTTTGTACTGATGTCGAGACACTGAGTTTGAGCCACTTACATACTGAAATGTTCGAGAGACTGACCTTGTCTCCATTTGAAATTAGTAAATCGTGACGAGAAGACACGCGGTATGATACGCATTATTTCTTATCTAGCTTTTATTTAACAGGCCTTAAACTCATTCCAAATAACATGTTTTCTAACTCAAATTTAAAATTCGACGTATTTTTCGATTGAATTTATTTTAAAACTTTTTTTGCATTTTCAGGCTGCAAATTTTAATATTTTTTTTAGAAAATCTGTTCTTTTCTCTTTAGAGTTCAAAATTTCGAATGAATATATCTTTCTTCATTACCTGAAGAATAATTTTTTGCTGAAAATTCAATTTCGTTCTTAAAAATTAAATTATTGCTTAAAAAATCAAATTATCTGAGAGCAGGAAATTCATTTGTTTCTTAGAACATTCGTCCTTTTGGTTTCAAAATTAAACATTTCCGATTAAAAATTCGTTTGTATATTGCTACAAAAATCTGTTTTTCTGATAATTTATGCTCTTTCCTTGTGGGAAATAAATTAATTTTTCCAGCTGAAAATATGATTATCTCATTTTTCTGAAAAAAATTATTATTTCTGATGAATTTCCCTAGTTGAATATTTGTCTTTTTGAATGCAAGTTCATCTCATCGGCTGAGAATTTAATTATTTTGCAAAGTCTTTTTGCATCCCAAGCCAGAGAAAAGATATGTTTCAGATGAGGAAATATTTTTTTTAACTTCGCTTTTTAAGATACACTTTTTTCTTTCTGTGTATTAAAGAGATGATTTGTTTGTTACCATTCGTTTGATTCAAAATCATATATTCGAACTGAATTTACAGAACCTAATAAGATAATCCATATATTCTTGGTTTCGAAGTCTACTATCATATTTCTAATTAAGAGTGCATATTCTTCAGTTCAAAAGTTAATTGATTTTGTTTAATTTAACATTTTGGATGAAGATTTATGCAATTGAGAAAATTATATTCTGATTGAAAATTCTACTATTCAGTATACAATTAATTCTCTTAGCTGAAGATTCATCATTTTAGTTGAAAATTCATTTTTCCACTGAAAATTTAACTATTCCATTTTTGGTTGAAAATTCATCTTTTTTTGGTTAAAATGGAAAATTTCTTTTTTACACAATTTCAAAAAATTCTAAATTATGCAAAATATTATAATAAATATCATCATTATTCTGTCATTATGTCTTGATTATAATAATATATTATAAATATATTAATTATTACCAAAATTACAATTATGAAACAATTTAAAGTAATGAGTAATAATGAAATAATAAGAGTAGGCCATAAGAAATAATGTGACCTTCGTTTTCTAAAAATATGATGTTGTTTTCGAAAATGTGGTACTTATTCACTAGAATGTGTTATCGTCGAAACTGAACCGCCTTGCAACAAGAGAATGCTGAACAAACGGTTTGCATGTTGAATATTTTTGTGAATGGCATAAAATAATACATGAAGTAAAAAATACGTCCACTGAATAAATGTATGACCAATTATTATTTTTGTTTTGTAATTGAGCAATTTTTTAATTTTTCATATTCGGCAATTTTATTTTCGCAATTATTATATTTCTAATATTTTATTTTTGGTTATTTTGATGATTTCGTTATTGAATTATTAGTTATTGGAAAACAATAGAGCTCATAGAAAAATATTTGAAAACTTTTTTATCAATAAACTACCAAGTACAGTTAATCTTAGATATAAAAAAAATTATTTCCTTAAGTTTAAAAACCTCTTACGAAATTCTAATTTTTATGCCCTAAAAGTTATATTGCACTTTATGGACCCATCCATCACCGTCTGTTTTCTTGTTTGAATTCTCGCAATTTCCTTCAGTTGTTCAGTCACTCGTCTTTAAGTTCCAAGCGGGATGTCGGCCTTTCCCCCTTATTTATTAATATTTGGCATGCAGTCGTCAGTTTTCGATTGCAGCAAGCGTGTATTTCGTCTGGTTCGAGGGCTGTTTAGGGGGCGGCCTCTTCTCTGCTTAGAAGTTTGAAGATCATTGAGAGGTGTTTTTCTGGCATCTTCTAGAAAGTTTTGGTCATTATCAGCCATGCCCTCCAGAATTAGAGAATGAACTTCTTCCGGATGAATAGTGTTGCCATTGACAAACGATGTGTTATTCCTTATATATGCCTGATATCCGGAATCCTTGAGCCTTCGTACGTAATCGAGAAGTACCGTTCTCTCTTCTCTCTCTTTCCTGATGCGATCGTTAGCGATAGAGATTTAGCTCCCGTAATTCGGGAATTGTTTTGAAGATGGATCTGACCCATCGGGAAGAGATGAATTTGATGATGACTGGATGTCCATTCCATTGCTTCTCAAGTCTAAACGCGCCAGCGAGAACGGTTTCAGGAATTTTCAAGTTGATCTTCTTAATAAATTGAGGATTGAGGAGATGATGTCTTTTTTCTGTTCATTTTCATGCGGCAAATTGTAGAACATTATCTTCTTTGCTCGATCCTGTTGGTGGAGGAACGCTACTTCATTCTCTATTGTGGAAAGTCTTTTCTGTATTTTGATAAATTCCGAGGAAATAGTTTTGCTGCTATCATTTATGGCTTGGACCTCCTTGCGTAGCTCAGTATGAGAAGATGTGAACAGCTCGATGCTTTTAGTTAGTTCATCAATAGATTTGTGCAAAGGCATTCTTTCACCAGCCATTGTTTATATTTAGGGATGATTCACAGGAGAAAGTTCAAGTATGCAGAAGTAAACACTCAGCAGGAACGTGAGGCAGCACAGAAAAACACATCAGGTTACCCGAAAAAAGAGTAAAATAAGGGGTAATTGCACTCAGAAAATAAGGTGCACCACAGCTCGAAGTACTTAACAAATAGACCGGGAAAACTACGATACGGAAATAATTTAGAGTCTTGGTATTACAGTACAGTTCCGTATAATCACAATAAAGGTAAAATGAAATAAATACAATACAATAAAATGAATCAAAAAAATTAATATCCATTTATTTTTTTATTCATGTTCTTCATTTTATTGATAATTCTTCAAAGGATAATGGCAATTTTTTATTACCACAGTCCTCCAAGAGCTTTTCGCAACAAAAATTATCGTTCCTCTACCCTATTCAAAAAATATTCACAGCAAAAAATTGTTATGAATTTACAAATAAATAGTTCTTATAATTTCGTAAATCCATAAATTTATGTTTGAAACTCGAAGCCTGGACTCACGGTCAATAAGGAAGGGCGTCCTGATTCCACGAGTGGCAATGTGTTGTTCAGGCTCAGAGCATCGAAGCGCGAATTTGACAGCTGGTATGCATGCCGTGTTTGTTTTGCTGCTTACAGCTATATTCATATGGTCTTTACGTACTTTAAATTTTCAGCGCATCAGTGTCGATGGTGTATCTTCCACTGAGTGAAGCCATTTTAGAGCCTGATAATCCGTGATCACCATGAAGTTTTTGCCATAAAAATAATGTCTGAAGTGTCGGACAAACTCTACAACTGCCAGACATTCCCTCTTGATAGTCGAGTAGTTTTGTTTGGCCTTGCTAAGCTATCGCGACGCATAAGCAACTGGTAGGTCAGTTCCTATTTTCCCCTGACTCAGGACTGCACCGATTGCGTAATATGAAGCATCTGTCGTCAAAAGGAAGGGTTGTTCGAAATCGGGATATTGAAGGATAGTGGCATGTGTTACGGTATTCTTCATATCTTTAAAGCTCTGCTGCTGCTCTTCGCCCCAATGAAACCTGCGACCCTTCTTCAACAGATCCGCCAATGGTTTAGTCCGTCTCGCACATTTGGCAATGAATTTCCCATCATATCCGACTAGTGCAAGGAATAGTCTTATATTCCTCTGATTTTTCGGTACAGGAAATTTTTGAACCACTTCCATTTTATCTGTATCAGGACTAACACCATTTTTGGAAATGATATGGCCTTAGTATTTAATCTTGGTGGAAAGGAAGGCGCGTTTCTCTGATTGAAGGTGAAGACCAGCCGCTGATATTCGCGTAAAGAGGTATCGCGCTCTGCCCGTGTACTCTTCGATAGAGGCTGCGAAGATGACTATGTCATCGAGACAGACGAATGACTTCGTCCCCCAAAGTCCCGTCAACATACGATCCATTAAGCGTTCGAACGTAGCCGGAGCACCCTTGAGTCCGACAGTCATTTCAAGTACTCATAGTGTCCACGACCTGTAGAAAACGCGGTCTTTGGCCCGTCAGCAGGGTTCATTGGTATCTGATGGAATCCACTGGCGAGATCAAAGACCGAGAAATACTTTGCTTTGCCTAAGTTATCGAGTATTTCCGTGATGCTAGGGAGGTGATACGCGTCTCCCACGGTTTTAGAGTTCAAAGGCCGTAAATCGATCACTATTCACCACATTCGGTTTCCTTCAGCATCAGGCTTTTTGTTAATAATCCAAGGAGGCGAATTGTAAGGCGAATTTGATTCCTTAATCACACGAAGATCGAGAAATCTCCCTATTTGCTTTCTTATTTCCTCTTTATGGACTGGCGGATAGCGATACTGTTTCGTCACCAGCAGCACGTCGTCCGTGGTGGGAACAGTCTGCTGTTCTAAGGTGATACCTGGGAACAGACCAGATCATTAACACCCACGAGTTCGATAATACGACACACGCATTGTAGTCTCGAGATTCGCGGACCCGAACGTTTTCTCATGATGCCCTATAGCGTTGAAGAAAACGTAATACAAGGCTCGATTCGCCTCGCTCCTAACATTATCGCTTCACGTCATATTCTTAGTTTTTATTCCGCGATTTATGCACGAAGGCGATTTCGAGGCCAGATGACAAGGATGATCGTGATGATACTCCTTTTCGCTATATTCTCTGGAATATTCACACCCTAGTGACCTCTCGCGACGCGAGTATCTAACTACCGGTTTCGCGGGTTTCCAAGCGGTGCCGTGATAGACGCTCTCCTTTGCGAGCTTCGTCGATCGCATCCTCCATCGTAGCTGGTTTTTTTTGCAGTTAAGCGAATTTTAATTTCTAAGGGTAAACCGCCTATGGAGCAACCATTCGGGTCGATAGCCTCAAACGAAGCACCCGAATGTGCTTCCCGATCAGTGCCGGCGAGCCAAGACTTTGTTCCACGTACTGGATTTTGTACTCACGCGGCGTACTGAGATACGGTCTCCTCAGGAAGCATCGCGACTCTGGCTAATTGTTGGTGATAATACTTCAAGTTACGACCGCTTGAAAAATTATTTAAATGTTCAAAGAGACCCTTTATATCGCTAAAGGTGTACCCGTCTACCAACTCCTTAGCGGCTCCCGTAAATTTCGCGATAACTCCGCGCACGGAGAGCTTCTTATCACATTCTTTTAATAGAAGATTTTCCGCGTTTTCTGCGTCGAACGTGAAAGTTCGCAAAGCCGGTCTATATCCATCAATTTCAGGAATACTAGATATCACGCTTTGATGGTACATAAACAGAGTACCTGCGCTAGGTACCGTTATTTTGAAATGATTCTTGGTGGGTAAGAAGAAATTTGAGAATCAAGCAAAATGTTGTAAAATTTAAATTGAAAAAAACACTAGTACCACCCTGTTAGTCTAGAGGTAGTTGAAACAATCTTTAGCAAACTGAAACCAATTTCAAGTAAGACGAAAGCGTGTACTTGTCAGATTGAGAACATTTTCGTGGGGCCAAAGACTAAGTCCAAATTTTTAAAGTAAATAAAAGTTTCAAAATCTATTTCGGACAAAGAAAAAAATATATCAAAATGCGGTTAAAACGGAAATGACGTACGGACTGTCAAATAGTTTAAACAATTTTGAAGGAATACAATTTTCAAATCGGAATTCAGGTCAAAAATTTCTCTATCATCAAAAATCTATTGAATTTGAAAAATCAATTCTGACCGAGGGGAAGCCTGTTTTTAATTATGGTTTTGGCAAATATAAAACAGATTTCATTCACTTTGATAATGAAGCGGAATACTAAATTCCAGAACGCCTCGACATAACCAACAACAAAAATGATATATAAAAATGCACAGACGAAAACAATTTACATAGCCAAAAGTAATATACAAATTCCACAGACATGAAATGAAATGAAAAATACACGAGAAAAATTAAATATACAAGAGAGGGATAACTTCGGTAAAAGTTAGCAGGATTGGATTTCACAAGAAAGAGTGTTCAGAAAGAAGATTCGAAAGGATACGGGAACTAAAAAAAGGCAAGCAATAGAGCGAATATCCCACCCGCTGTCACCTTTTTTGTTACGTCACGGCCTGTGTTACACGCTGTGATTTTACGTTTGTTACAATTTAAAAATAAAGTCATTTTCTCAATTTTCTGAGCGTGTGCGACAGAGAGTCACTGCCGAAAACGCTTTTCCGCCGATGCGAAACTGAGCCACTCTCGTATTTAAGCTAGGTTATAGTGAGCCGGCTCACTGTAGGCTCGCCGGTGAAACCAGGCCCATAGTTTCTTCTATTTCGATTTCGTATTTAAGATATATATATATTAGGGTGGCCCAAAAATATACATTTTGGAATTTTCGACGGGCGTCGACGCCAAATCGTTCTCTCGTAAAAACAAATGAATACGTATTTTTTCATTTTGAAATAAAATGATTTTTAGTACTTTGTAAAGTATTTTAAAGTTTTCTCTTGATCTAAGAATCAAAATAGAAAAGTTTCAAGAGAACCAGAAGCGAGCCCTGAGATTTGACCCAAACGACAGTTTTAGTGTTATTACTCTGTTATTCAACTCATTGAAGTCAAGTATCCCCCTAGGGTGCGGATATTGTAAAAAAATTAGTTGGTTCCACAGAAAGTGCGAAAAAAATTGGGGAAATGTGCTGGGCTACAGGTTTGTGCCCGTAGCAGGGAACTTTATGGTCGAGCCTGCATCTGGAAGTCCTAAGCCTTTAACAATAAGCCACTCTGCGTTAACTTAGCTGCCATAAACTCTTCAGGATCGGAGAAAAGCTGCTGTTGGGCGAAAATTTGTTATTTTCACTCATTTTTGTATTCACTTTAAAACTATAAATTAAAAAAAAAATTAACATTTTTTTTCATGAATCTGTTCTCAATATCCTCAAAAATGCTTTTTGAAAATTTGAAGTTAAAGAATCATATCAAAGGCTCGCTACGAGTCTACAAATATTGTGATTTTATGTAACTTTCAAGATGTCTCAAATTTATTTATAACTTTTTTCATGTATTAAAATTTGACAAAATGTATCTTTACTGAGAAGAGAACAAGTTTATAAAAGGGTAAATAAATTGACTTGTAATTTCTTGAACAAA
>CAKNXH010000947.1:73916-129548 GCA_932178445.1 Andricus quercusramuli
TATATATGTTTCTATATGTTTTCGAAAATTTTGAATTTCAGTGTGGACGAAAAATTGCAGCTTTCTTATATTGAGCTAAAAATCTCCGTGCCGAGGCTGCTGTAAGCCGAGAGAGTCTAGAGAGGGCAGTTAATATTCAGAATTCAAGGAGACAACAGCGTCCACTCTGCCTCCTTCCGCCTGTCATTATTATCTTGAAAATAAAAACCCAAACGCCTAAACCAGTTGTCTTTTGACTCTCCGAAGTTCCTCCGTTTCCTCCAACGTTCATTCAGCAATACGGATCGTTCGGGTTTCGTCACAGAGTTTTCTTCGTGAATTCGGATTTTAGTTTTTCTTCTGTTGACCTCTCTGTCTTTCATGATCAAGCTTCTCTTTCTAATTTTTTATTTCTTCATCAACAGATAAATTCGAGTCAGTTTTCGTGATTGAGGACAAAGCGATCGCGGTTAGTTTCTCTCGGTAAAATCGGTGCAGTGCTCTCGTTCGTATGTGGCTGAGCTACCATGGTTCGGCCCTTAAAAATTCTAAATATTGTTCGCGTTCGTGTGAGGCTGACCTACCGTGGGTCGGCCCTTAAAACTCTAAATACTGTTTGTGTAAGGCTGAACTATCGTGGCTTGGCCCTTAAAATTTTAAATACTGTTCGCGTTCGTGTGTGTCTGACCGACCGTGGCTGGCCCCTCAAGTCTGAAGGATAACTTCTCGTGCTCGTGCGGCCGAGCGTTCACCTTAATCAACCGAGGCTCGGCCTCCCGTGTCGGAATCAAAGGCCAGTTTCTTTTGTCGTCTCCTCGGGACGTGAATTTCTCGTGCACGTACAAAGCCGACAACACCCTTGATGACAGGGTGCCAAGGGCAAGCGCGCAGAAATATAGGGACCCGAGACCTTCAGACGCGCCAGGTAAGGGAATCCTCGACGGAGCGAGTGAAACGGCTCGCCGAAACACGACGGCACGCCGAAATACAAGCGCGTCGGGCAGAGGAACGGCGGCGCGCGGAAGAGGAGCGAACGCGTTGGGCATTTTAGGCCCCAGAGAATCAAGGAATAGAGGTCTCGCCAAGCCTTCGAAGCGCGTCGCGACCAGGAACGGGCGGCGAATCTAGTTCCGGGGTACGACCTTGAAGCACTCGCGGTCGTTCAAGGTACCGGGTGGCAATTACTCGACATCCTGCGAGGCCCACCCGGGACACGAGATCCTCAACAACGGAAACCTGCCGCAAACCATGCGAAGCCGCTCATACTTAGATTAACAGGATTCGTCCGTAACCCTCGTCACGCCTTTCCGCCTACGGATTTGACGCGACGCAAAGCGCCCGGAACGTCGAAAAGTCTTCCGGTGGTGTTTGATTGTTACAACTCGCCACCCCGCCCGCGGGCACTTCGTGTGTCACCAAGCTGCTCCTTACCTTCGCCCAGCGAGATCGCATTTGCTCCAACTTTAATTAACAAAATAAGCACAATTTTGAAAAAACATTTATGAGGAATTAAAAATAACCGTTTATAGTTTTAACTATATAGCAAGAACGTCGTGCAAACATGCCGGTATGAACCTAACCTAAACCTGTCAAATGAAATTCAGGATCTTCTGAATCGTATGAAGTCGTAATTAGGTATATCATGTTGGGTGGGCGAAATCCAAGACTCCGAGATGTCGGCACGCCGAGGATCAAACAATAGTACCAATTTCATAGGACTATTTTCTAATGTAAGTGTATTTGCACATTATTTTTTATTTTCTAAAAGCTATTCAATTAAAATAATGCCACCTGTTTCGCCTTTTCTATTTTCTCTATCACATTTCAAAAGTAGAAGAAAATTTAAACAATGAAGAATTTTCATAATCATGAAGTTGCAAGCAATTAGAACAATACTCCCTGTTAATTATTTCAGTTCTCTAGTACGTACGACTTTTCAATCTGAAGTTAGCAAAGTAAAATAGTACGAACGGTGGCATCAAAACAAGACGATTTGGTATTATAACAGGACGCTAAAAAAGTGATGCTCAATTAAAATAGATCCATAGTTTTTACAGTGGACGGAGTAAGAATAGTTTTGGAGGATTTCTTCTTTTATAAAGATTTGATTGGCTAATCAAGTTCGACAAGTTTCCACAATGAGGCTCTCTGGTCAATCGCAGGTCCCGAAATTCCTACAGTTGAAAATCCATTTGGGAACAAATAAATCCTAATCAATTCTACATGAAATAAGTTTCTTTCTCTGGAAAGAAAGAATAGAACATACCAAAGTTGTCTTGCACATTACCTTCCGAAGATCTATTAAAACTTCACCTCTTCCTATCAAACACTCTCAGATTTGACATTTAGTCTACATTGGACCGCATATCATTCGACCAATCACAACGGATTCAAGATCTTCTCATTCAAAAACAAAATATGAAATTTGACAAATAACTTCCAGTGCGGCATACATCATTAACTAACACAGTAAAGAACCTCTTAAACTATCCTCTCAGCAATGAAATGATTTTGCAGTAGTTCCCTCCAAAATCCCTGAAGAAAAAATCGTCAGTCATTTGGAATCCACGATATAAACCCTTTTTCCGGGAAAAGCGAATGATATAAGGCGTAGGACGACCAACATCTTACGCCCAGCCCAACTTCCTTCCCCCAACTTAAAAAAACAGGAAAAAACAGCAATTTGAGAATTCAAGCAAAATAGAGACATCATAATATTACCCGCAGGCAAAGGTAACATAATAGTAGTAATAAATAAAGAAGACTATAACAACAAAATCTTGGACCTTCTAACTCACGATACATATAAAAAACTTGAAGAAGACCCCACAGAAACAATAATTAGCAAAACAAAAGCACTTCTAAAAGTAGTATCTCACTTTGCGAAAGTACCAGTTCCTGTTACAATCGATATTATCAAATCCTTTGCAAATCCATCTAGAAACTGAAATATTCAACCAATCCAAGCTCAAACAGGAAGTTTGGTGCCGTTACGTTCACGACACGTTTGTCACCGATGCCATCAATCAAATACACCCTGATATTCAGTTCACCATGGAAATTGAACAAAACGGAAAATTGCCTTCCTTGGATACAAAAGATCAGGTAACTCATTAGGAGATGAAGCTAACAGAACACACACCCATACAGATACTTGGTTTTGAAATGTAGCTATTTTGTTAAGGATTCGTTGGTATTTTTTTGTTGTTGTGAAAAATTTGTGTTTTTTTTTTTAATATAACTAGTTTGCTAAGTGTTCATTTTCTTTGGTGAATGATTCCCCATTTTAGTTTAAAATTCATCTTTTTGTTTGAGATTTGAACTGCCATGAGAAGTACAGCAATAAAATATTTTTAATAGGAAAACAAATTAAATAAATGTTCAAGGTATTTGCCACAAAGATTTCTTAAATTCAAAATAACAATAATTTTAAAAAAATTTCCCCATTAAAATTTGTTGGAAAATGTATAAAGCAGTTTCATTTTTCGAATTCTTGATTTTGGTTGTTTAGTGGTAATCGGTTGCAATATAGTGCACAATGTAGTGGAATAATTCCATATTGAAAATAATTTGATCCAGGTTTGAATCGGATTGTAAGTCCGCTATTTACGTCAAATGATGCCCTACTGGCTAGATAGGTTATGCCTGTGATTTTTAATCGTTCTCTTGCTCATTGCTCTCACTCATTATTTAAAAACGCAGATCAAGGAACGGATATTGTTTGGTTCATTAATTTTTACATGAATTTGCAGCGTATATTTCTTTTGAAAATATAAATTATAGTAAGACTATATAAGAGCGAAGTTTGTATGTCTTTACGGATATACAATATATCTGTGTTATATAATATACTCAATGAATCAAATGTGAAAAAAATACTCATCATGATATATGGACTTTGATAATTTATTCGATACAATGAGTGAAGTACTATTATAACGTAAGTAAATTAGAAGTCGTTTGTATTAACTTCACTCATGTTCTCTCACTATTTATATTCTCAGAACAAATATAGACTGCATATGTTATATTAAAATCGATGAACCGAAAAAAAATTTCAAAAACTTGAAATTTTCAGTTACAGTAACAGTACAGTAACAGTACAGTAACAGAATTTTCTGGAAAATGTGACTGATGCTCAAATTTCTGTTACAATTTAGAAAAATTAAGAAACGGTTTCTGCATAAAGTTTTAGTGACGCGTCTCTGAAAATTCCTATAGATATTTCTATCAGTGTGCAAGAAATTTTGAACTGAAACATTTTTTTCACAAAAATTGTTTTTAACAATCACGGAAATTATTATTCAACAACTTATATACAGTTCCAGAAGCCCTCTTAACGTACTGTCGGATAAATTCGGTGGAAAATTTTTTTTGTATCATATAAATGAATTTTTGACCAACTCCGTTGGTTAATCAGCAAAAATAAGGTCATTCTAATGATAATTGAAGAAAGAATACATTTTTTGTAAGGAAACGACAGATCGAGATATACATAGCAATACATTTTTATTAAACGCTACATATTGTTTTATTATTACCGTCAATTACAGTAAATTCACACATTCTAACTTGAATAGAAACTCTAATGATTCGACACTCCAGAAACTGCGCCTGTCTTTAAAATATCTGTACTAGTATTGCCTACATTTTTCTTTATTTATTATTTTTCTTTGTAGTACACAAGGGATATTCCAGGAAACTCCATGTGTAGTACAGCGGAATTAAATATGATGGTATTAGTCTAATCTAGAGGCAAACGTGCCAATTGAATAAGAAATTATTTAGGTATTTTCCAATGTTGATTGAAACCTCATACTGGATCACAGTGCCAGTTTATAATAATAATAATAGGTTATAATTAGATTATAGAATGTTCAGAAGTCGTCATATGTGTATCATCCTTTGGTTCACTTTGGTTCACTCTTTGTCCACTTTAAGGTAGATTCGAACGGCTGAAAATGAAGCGATATTTAATATAAAAATTCGGATAATAAATTGCGCGTTATGTGTGTGTGTCGTTTTTGAATTCAAGGGAATACATAATTATTCATGTAATGAATTATAATACGTAGGATAGAGTTGTCCTAAGTCGACACTGTGGGTTAAGTCGGCACCCTCGCGTTTCTCAGAGACAGCGAACGTGTCGGCTTAACCATTTTGTCGTATGCCAGGTTGGTAGACATGGACATAATTTACGCTGACAATTGTCACTTTAGTTTTCGCTTGACAGCGTGAGCGGGGTATGCATTTCTCGTGGAAACGGAATTCCATTTTCTTCCATTTTTGTGAATCCGCTATAGATGTGTGAATATTTTGAAAAGTTCAATCGATTAAGTGCGTTAGTTTCTGGATTCTATGTGCTTCCGCCTGATATAGTCGAGTTTCCATTCAGATTTATTTTGTCTGCGTCATGTTATGACATGTGTAAACATCCGTAGTGGTCCTGAGTCGACACCTTCTTCTCGTTTCTTTTGTTGTCATTTTTTTTTGTGTGTTTCAATTCCATGCCACTCGTCCCTTGGTGGCTTTTTTTCCAGTTTGGTTGTATTTTGAATGTCTCTGGTAAGTGCCCTTTGATTTTCTGTATTGTTCCAATTTCGTTTTGCTGATTCTATTCTCTACATGTTTTTTCACTGTGAATGGTTTAAATGTGTCCACTCTCTCCCAAAAATTACATAACCTGCCCATTTTCTTGCATTCAAGCGGACAAATTATGAAATGACACAGTACCAAAGGGTGCCAGCTTAGGACCACCATTTCGATAAATAGCAAAAATCGACTTCTACACATTGCGCTACATTGCGAACGCAAAAATCATTTCACACTGCTTCGCACGACATAGAATTTTAGATGAAAGGTTCGTGGTTTCTGAACAGAGACATCAAAGCCTCAATAAACCTGTCTCACCATCTGTTTTCGACAACAACTCTCACTGTGGCGATTTAGGACCATTCTACCCGATTGGGATTTCTCTAATTCAAAGCCCTTTCTTTTCATTCGAAGAGATTTTAATGAATTTGTTTTTTACTCTGATGGAAATTTGTATTTAAATGAAAATAATTTCCTTTATTTTCTAGGCTTTCGTAGTCACGGGCAGAAATCTCTATAGTTTCGGTAAGGTGCCAGACGTACCTTTTTATATGAAGGGGTTAGTATGATGTAGCGGTTGGAAAGGAGAGGGTGAATAAGGATTGGGCAAAGAGAAAGTAAGGGAAGGGCTGCATTAGAAGGCAAGTTGAAGGTGGAAATGTAAGGGGCAGTGTGGAGGAAATCGTATGGTATGTGGAAGACTGTGGTGGTTGGAAAGTATGAGACAGGAGGGCGAGTTAGGGATGAACGGAAAGAAAGTTGGGTGAGAGGCGGCATTATGTAGGAGAGGTGTAGGATGAATGAAGGGGTGAGGAAGGAAGGCATGAGTAGTAACGTTAGTACGGGGAGAACAGTAGGAGAGGAAAGAGGATGATATGCGAAGAAGTAGGGAGGAAGTATGTGCAGTCATTTAGGGTTAAGGGAGTATGAAAGGCGTGGTAGAGTTACTAAGGAAGGGTCAGTATTTGAGGGGCAGTAGTGAAGATTTCGGGAAGTACGATAGGAGTGGGCACATGAGGGGTGGGATAGAAGTGCGGGAAAGGGAAAACTTCATTTTCCAAAGAAGTATTAAATTTTATATGTAACATTAAACGAACTTACTAGTCTAGATAGAAGCTCGCTCTTTGCCTCGCGATCGCAAGTGACAGGCAGGGTAGCAGTTCTCTGATGAATTGTACTGCTTTCTCTGGCAAAGTTGAACTTGGCTTGCTATCTTGAGCAGAAAGAGATTGAAGATCAGTTTTTGCCTTGGCAATCCTAGCATTATAGTCAGGACCTGTGCCACATGAATTCAATTCATTGCTTTGTATACCAAATTGTGTTTCCAAATCTTTGACTATTGGATCACTGGCACCGCTGCCTTCTGACAATCCTAAAAATGAAAAAGAAAGTGTATTAGTAATGGGAGAGTTTGAATCTCTATTGGGAGAAAGGTTTCGAATTCGGAATCATCCAAGAATTATGTGATACGATATTTGTCGTGGGGAATTCGGGTGTTCAACAGAATAAATTAACTTTCAATTAGAGCCGTTTAAATTCATATTTAAAAACGTGAATTTTCAGTAGAAAATGAAATACTATTTTAGTTAAAAAATTAATTCCCAACAAAGAAAGAGAAAACGATTTTTTAACAACATAGCTGAATATCCAAACATGGAAATGAATCTTCAACATAAAAGAGAGTCTTGTGACCAAAAATAATATAGTAATATTTTTATTTACCAAAAAGAATTTACGACAAAAGAGATCAATTCAAAGTGAGAAGATCAATTTTTTGTCTAAGGCACAAATTTTCAACAAAATAAATCAATTTTGATCAAATAGTTGAATTTTAAAATGAAAAATATATTTTTCCCTCGAGTATTTGAGAACAAAGAGAAGAAAACTTGTCAAATATCCGGGGTTTCGTGAGATTGTCGGATTAATAAAATTTTGAGGAATGAAGCCTTTTGCTGAGGCAATCATTATTCTTACGGAAATCATAAATTATTTGAAAGGGATAGATCTGCGCATAGCAGAATACAGCATTCGAACGGTTAGAACCTTTGGCAAATCTATTTTTTCACTCACAATTCTGTCATCACAGAAGCATTCTTAGACGTCATCATATATCTGAAGGCTCACAACAAGATGATGGTGAACCTCAATACTTCGCGAAATGGAGAAAGAAGTGTACAAAATTGAGATTTCCTGTGTTTGTGTGTGTGTGAAGAGCACAAGACTGTAGTTGTACGCAGTATAGCAAACACGGCATAAAGACCAGCTGTCAAATTCGCGCTCCGATGCTCTGAAGTCCGAACCAACCATTGCCACTCGTGAAATCGGGGCGCCCTTCCTTATTGACCGCAAGTTCAGGCTTCGAGTCTCAGCCAAAGATAAAGCAGTTTTTAATGGAGAAATAAAAATAAAACTAGCTATGAATTCCATCTCGAGTGTTTCGACTTTGTTTGTATTTGTAATTATATGACGCTCATTTGACGAGCACCTTGTTTTCCGTTAGCAAATGTATTTGCTTCTTCACAGAGAAAGTATAAGTTATTTTTTTCAAAAATAGACAAACAAAGTCTTAATTTTGCTTGATTTAAAAACAGAAATTTACAAGAAATACAAAATTACTTAATAATATACAAAATTTCAAAATACAATGAGAACTCAGAGGAACCAAATTTTGCATTCGAAATGATCGTAGGGGATACATATATAAGAACAACATAACCTGAAAATTCAGTTTCAGGTCAGCCCTAAAGAAGTGAACTGCAATGTTCACGAAACGTCGGGAACATTCATAGTTTCGCACATAAAATAAATGAAGTATTTCAAACTGAAAAACTTTTTTCAACGACATAATTCAAAGTTGACCCATGAACGAGAACGACTTTTTGATCATAAATTATGAAACAGAATGATTCTAGCCATTTTCGTACGAAAATTATGAAGCTGCAAAAGGGATAGGGTGCGACAGAACATTTTCCTTCGCTTTTCCAGTTAAAAAAATTATAATTTCGGATACAAAATTTGGTTCCTCTGATTTCTCTTTGTATTTTAAAAGTTTGTACATTATTTTGTGATTTTGTATTTCTTGTAAATTTCTGTTTTTGAATTGAGCAAAATTAAGACTTTGTTTGTCTATTATTGAAAAAAAAAACTCATACTTCCTCTATGAAGAAGCAAATACACTTGCTAACGGAAAGCAAGGTGCTCGTCAAATGAGCGGCATATAATTATGAATGCAAACAAAGTGGAAACACTTGAGATGGAAATTGATAGCTGGTTTTATTTTTATTTCTCCATTGAAAACTGCCTTATCTTTGACAGAGACACGAAGCCTGGACTTGCGGTCAATAAGGAAGGGCGCCCCGATTCCGCGAGTGGCAATGGTTGGTTCGGACTTCAGAGCATCGGAGCGCGAATTTGACTCTGGTCTTTATGCGATGTTTGCTTTGCTAAGTACAACTACAGTCTCGTGCTCTTCACACACACACAGAAAATCTCAATTTTGTGCACTTCCTTCTCCATTTCGCGAAGTATTTCGCGAAATTGAGGTTCATCATCATCTAGTTGTGAGCCTTCAGATATATGATGACGTCTGAAAATGCTTCTGTGATGTCAGAATTATGAGTGGAAAAATAGATTTGCGAAATGTTCTTACCGTTCGAGTGCTGTATCCTGCTATGCGCAGATCTATCCCTTTCAAAAAATTTATAATTTCCGTAAGAATAATGATTGCCTCAGCAAAAGGCTTAATCATTCCTAGCAAAATATCCAAACAAGGAAATACATTTTTCACCAAAATGGTAAATTTTCAATCAAAAATGGAAAACTTTTTTAGTTGAAAAATTAATTTTTAACCATGATATACCAAATTTTGAAAAAAAACAAAACCGATTTTCAACACAATAGTTGAATGAATTTCCAACTAAAACGATGAATCTTCAACCAAAGAAATGCAGCAGTTTAACTTTCAACCACGTAGTTGAACTTTCAATAACGAAGAACCATTTTCTACCAGGAAAGGTAAATTTTACACTGAATATGATAAATTTTTAGACTAAAAATGGAATAGCTAGATTTTGAGTGAAAAAATTGTGATAGTTGATATTACAAATGTAGGAAAATTTTAATTGTACATAAGAATTTTTGAAAATGTCAGGAACACGCCTATTCCATTCTATGGATGACTCAAGAAAAGGAATGGTTCTAAATAATTTAATTTCGTCACTTGTACACACCGACAGAAATTGCCACCAAAGCAAAGATGAAGAGCTTCATTCTGGACGAAATTCAAAATTTACCAAAAAAATTCGGAATTTAAGACTTTCAGCTCAAAAAATAATATTATTTCTTCTTGTACTAATGTCGAGATACTGAGTTTCTACCACTTACATACTGAAATGTTTGAGTGACTAGCCTTCTCTCCATTTGGAATTAGTAAATCGTGACTAAAAGACACGCATATAATACGCATTCTTTCTTATCAAGCTTGTATTTAACAGACCTTAAACTCGTTTCGAATAATAACTTATCCAACTAAAATTTATAATTCGACGTATTTTTCAATTGAATTTACTTTAAAACTTTTTTTATATTTTCAGGCTGAAAATCTGAATTTTTGTCAGAAAATTCGTTCTTTTCTCTTTAAAGTTCAGAATTTTGGTTGAATATATCTTTCTTTATTTCTTGAAGAAGGCAGGAAGTTCATATGTTTCTCAGAGGATTCGTTCTCTTGATTTCAAAATTAAACATTTCTGATTAAAATTTGTTTTTTGTTGCTACAAAAATCTGTTTTTCTGGTAATTTATGCTCTTCCCTTGTGGGAAATAAATTAATTTGTTTAGATGAAAATATGACCATCCCATTTTTCTGAAAGAAATAATTATTTCTGATGAACTTCCCTAGTTCAATGTTTACAAAACTTTACTTATAACACACGAGTGATAGTTGCTACACTTTTTAATAAGAGCCGTAGGTTAGTCATAACGCACATAATATTTCTAAAACAATGAATGTTTAAGAAAATTTTGAATTTTAATGTGAGCAAAAAATTTCAACTTTCTTAGATTGAGCTATAAATATCCTTGGCGCTGAAAAATATTAATTTCTCACTGAAAGTGTTTGTTCAGATTTACTTACTAGTTACCACTTCCACTTCTAGAAGATTTACAATGTTCTCAGACCAATAGGAAGATTTCTAGTAGAGTTTCAATTCTCCACAAAATACATGAATTTTCTACTGAAAATAATAAATTATTAACTCGTAAAAGACATATTTTCCATTATATACATGCACCTTCAATTGAATACCTGCATTTTCAATTTAAAAAAGGGATATCCAACCAAATAGATGAATCTTCAATTAAGCAATATAAGTTTTTTACCAAAAATGGAATTGTTACATTTTCATTTGAAAAAATGAATTTCCAAACAAAAGCTATCAACAAAATAGTTAATTTTTCAAAGTAAGAAATGTATTTTCAACTGACATGACGAATCTTCAACACAAAAAAAAACATTTTTAACAAAGCATTCCAACTTTCAACCAAAATTAATGAATTCTCACTGAAGAAGGTAATAGTTAAAATTTCAACAACAAAAGAATTCATTTTGAATTAGGTACAGGTGAACTTAACCAAAACAGTACAAATTCGCAACAGAGCATTTGAAATAAAGAAAAAATGTATTGCAACCAAGTAGATAATTTTTTACCAAAAAAGAGAAACTTTTAACAAAATATACGTGATTTTTTTCAATTGAAAAAATAATTTTTAACGAAAAAAGATGACTTCTTAACACAAAATGTAATAGTTGATATTTCAACGAAAAACTGACTTCCTCTAAATTCATCGTCACAATATTTTTCTAATTTTTGGAAAAGTAAAATGATTTTCTAAATTTGAAAAAGAACGCAATGTAGAAAGAAGCTTCAAAAGACTTGTTTTTAGCTTTTCGAGAGGAACAACTTTTCTCTGTTGACATTATCGTTATCTAATCTCAATTTTGTAGGGAAAAATTGAATTTTATTTTTCATACAATGAATTAAATTTCAATAAGGGAGGTTTCTGAGCTTCAATTGTGTGCAAAACTACGAATCTTGCCGACGTTTCGTGAACATTCCAGTTCACTTCTTCAGGGCTGACCTGAAACTTAAGTTACAGGTTATGTTGTTGTTATATATATGTTATCTATACATACCTTTGATTGGCCAAAGCGCCCTATGATGGGGACTGGTCGCAATTTCGTAACCAATCAAGTATTTTTTTTTTAAACCCGGGAAAAAGGAAAGCCAAATCGTATTAGTATTATATCCATTGCCCTATTGATGCTATTAGAACGTTTTAAGATTTCAATTGCTTACCTATGTCTTCTTGGGAAAATATTGTACGTTTTTGCCATGACGGTTGTTTGTCAAGTAAAATGTTATGTCCTGTTTTGATATGATGATCCGCCAGTGCTGATTGTATGAAATGTCTTAGACTGACTTCACTCTTATGTTCCTTTACACGTTGGCTCACCGCACTCCCGGTTTCTCCAATAAAGAACTCACCACAAGAACAAGGGATCTTATATACTCTCAGGTCACTAAGAGGTGAATTTTTATCTTCAAGGTTGTTTAGAAGCTGTTCTATTTACCCAGGTAGCCCAAATGTGCTTTGGATGTTGTGTTTGTTGAGAATTCTTCCTATTTGTTCTATGATACTCTGATTTGGGATAAGATAGTGTTCATTTTTCTCCCTCTTTCTTCAGTAGGTTGTGCTGACTTCTTTTTTTTGTATTTTCTTACTGCTTTATCAACTTGTTTGTTTGCGTAATCTTTTAGTATTAGGATTTGTTCAACATTTTGTAATTCCTTTTGTAAGTTATCTTTATCCGTTATGGAGACAGCTCGGTATACAAGGAAGTTGATGACCGACTGCTTTTGAGATGGGTGGTGGTGTGATGAGGCATGTAGGTATTGGTTTGTATTGGTGGGTTTTCTGTAAACTTGATGTCCTAATGTGTTATCAAACCTTTTGTAGAATAATACGTCCAAGAAAAAGCAATTTTCCGTTGCTTTTTTCATTGCCATGGTGAACTGGATATTAGGGTATAATTGATTAATGAAATCGATGAACTTGTGCAGTTCATCTAGTCCATGTTCCCAAATGACGGGAGTCTCCTCAACGTAACGACACTCAAATTGCAGTTTAAGCTTGGATTGGATGAATATTTCAGTTTCTAGATGTTCCATAAGCATTTTGGCTATTACAGGTGAGATTGGAGATCCCATTACTGCTTCCGAGGTTTATTTGTAGTTCTTGAAAGAAAAGTAGGTATTAGTGAGACAGTGTTCTATCACAGAACACCATTGACTAAGACAGTAAAAAATATTTTGAAGTATCCTCTCAGCAAGGAAATGATTTCAGCCTCATCTAAATGTCATGATTTTGCAGTAGCTCCCTCCGAAGTCCCTGGAGACAAAATCATCAGTAATTTGCAATCTAGGATATAAACCCTTTTTCCCGAAGAAGCGAATGATATAAGGCGTAGGACGGCCAACATCTTACAACCAGCCCAACTTCCCTTCTCAAACTTAAGAAAACAGGATAAACAGCAATTAGAGAATTAAAGCAGAATGAAGACATCATAATATTACCCGCAGGAAAAGGCAACACAACAGTGGTTATGAATGAAGAAGACTATAGCATCAAAATCGTGGACCTTGTAACTGACGATACATATGAATAACTTAAAGAAGACCCCACTAATACAATAATGAAGAAAACAAAAGCACTTCTAAAAGAATAAAAATTTGATAGCGAAACAATATTCAAATTAATAACTACTAATACCATCTCTCCGAACCTTCAAAAACTCAGATCCAAATTCAGCCCCAAGACATCCTAGTAATTTTCGACGTAGTCTCTCTTTACTTTGCTAAGTGTTCAGTTTCTTTGGTCAATGATTCATCATTTTAGTTTAAGTTTCATATTTTTGTTCGAAAATTATACTGTTATCAGAAGTACAGCAATTGAATATTTTGATTGAAAAAATGTAATAAATGTTCAAGGTATTTTCTTATGAATGTTACCACAATTTACAAATTTACTGGAAATTTCAACCTACGCTTTAGTTTATAAGCATGTGGATGATAATCAATTAAATACATTTTTTATCAACTTTGGCCTTCAGTCAGCATGAATATAGTAATTCGAATGATAATTTGAGAAAAAAAAATGTTTCTACAAGAAATTTCGAATCGAGACATTTGTTCACATAAATTGTTTCTAACAATCTCTAAAATTATAATTTAAAACTTCATAGACAGTTTCAGAAACACTAATAACTTTTTATTAAACGCTACATATAGTTGTATTATTACTTTCAATTACACTAAATTCACACATTCTAACTCAAATAAAAACTCTAATGATTCGACACTAGCAACTGCGCCTGTCTTTGAAATATCTCTACTAGTATTGCCCACATTTTTTTTTTATTTTCATATTTTTTAATTTTTTTTTTGTATTACACACGGAGAAAAAAATATGGCTATAATAGTAAGAACACTAGTCATGCTTTTGTCGCAGGTTTCATTCAATACTTTTGAAGCCGTTATCCCTCGCGAAAATAACGCGAACTTCGCCTTACTATATTTGTAAAGAACTCACTCTATTAGAGTGTGAGTACTCTTACAAAAGAGATATTAGGCCACGCCTATTTACGAGCCTAGCTTCACAGCAGGCACCGGTAGGCGTGGCCTAACATGGCTTTTGTAAGAGTACTCATACTTTAATAGAATGAGTTCTTTGCAAATATAGCAAGGCAAAGTTTCTTTATGGTATGAGCCATCTAATGCTAAAATTGTCTAACCTGATGCTACTATAACAGTGCGATTTTTTTCTCCGTGCACAAGGGATATTTCAGAAAAATCCATGTGTAGTACAATGGACTTAAGTATGATATTAGTCTAATCTAGATGCAAACGTGCCAATTGAATAAGGAACAGTGTCAATTTATAATAATAATAATAACAATAATAATAGGTTATAATTATATTGTAGAAAGTTCAGAAGTCGTCATATGTGTATCATCCTTTGGTTCACTTTCCATTCTTTTTGCCCACCTTAAGGGCGATTCGCACGGCTGAAAATAAAGCGATATTTGATATAAACATTAGCATAATAAATTGCGCCTCATGCGTCTGTGTAATTTTTGAATTCAAGGAAAAACATAATTATGCATGAAGTAAATCATAAAACGTAGGGGAGAGTTGTCCTAAGTCGACACTGTGGTTTGAATCGGCACCCTCGCGTTATAGATGTGTGAATATTTTGAAAAGTTCAATTGTTTGAGCGCGTTGGTTTCTGTGCTCATATCATGTAATGCGTAAACATTTGTAGTGGTCCTGAGTTGGCACCTTTTCCTTGTTTCTTTTGTTGTTATTTTGTGGTGTTTCAATTCCATGTAACTCGTCTCTTGTTGTTTTTTTTTCTCAGTTGATTGTGTTTTGACTGCATGCGACTTGTCTCTGGTAAGTGTCCTTTTATTTTCTGTATTTTTCCAATAACGTTGCACTGATTCTATTTTCGACATGTTTCTTTTATTGTAAATGGTTTAAATTTGTCCATTACCTCCTAAAACTTATATAAGCTGCCCATTTTCTTGCATTCAAGCGGAAAAATGACCAGAGACATCAAATCGCCAATAAATCTAGTTCGTCATCTGTTTTCGACAGAAACTCTCACTGTGCCGATTTAGGATCACACCACCCTAATTAATATTTTGACCAAGAACGATTTCGATTTTGCATTAAAAACAGTTGGAATGATCCACAAGATACAATTTTTCAACAAAAAAAACTCAAATCCTCAACCGTAAAAGAAAGTTACTTTCTAAGGTTTCTCTAATTCTCAGCTATTTCTTTTTATTCAAAGAAATTTCAAGGAATTTGTTTTTCGCTCTGATAGAAATTTTTATTCAAATGAAAATAATCTTCTTTATTTTTCAGGCTGTCGTAGTGCTGGGCAGAAATCCCTATAGTTTCGGTAAGGTGCCTCACGTACCTTTTCATCGGGAGGGGTAGTCGGGTTAGCAGGATGGGGCAGTAGGAAAGGGGAGGGTAAGTAAGGATTGGGCAAAGAGAAGCTAAGGGAAGGGCTGCATTAAAAGACAAGTTATAGGTGGAAAAGTGAGGGGCAGTGTGGGGGAAATCGTAGAGTATGTGAAAGACTGTAGTGGTAGGGAAGTATGAGATAGGAGGGCGAGTTAGGAATGGACAGAGGGAAGGTTAGGGGAGAGGCGGCTTCATGTGGGAGGGTTGTAGGATGAATGATGGGGTGAGGAAGGAAGGCATGAGTAGTGACGTTAGTACGGGAAGAACGGTAGGAGACAAAAGAGCAAATGAGAGGTGGGTGAAGGATAGTTGTGGGGAGGAAGTATGATGTGTGAGTTGGGTGTGGGATGATATGCGAAGAAGTAGGGAGGAAGCATGTGCAGTAATTTAGGGTTAAGAGAGCATGAAAGGCATGGTAGGGTTATTAATGGAAGGGTCAGTAGTTAAGGGGCAGTATTGAAGGTTTGGGGGAGTACGACAGGAGGGGGCAAATGAGGGGTGAGATAGTAGTGTGAGAAGGGGAAAACATTATTTTCCAGAAAAGATTTAAATTGTATATATAACATTGAGCGAACTTACTAGTTTAGATAGAAGTTCACTCTTAGGTTCAGGATAACAATGGACAGGCAGGGTAGCAGTGCTTTGAGGAATTGCACTGCTGACTTTATCAAACTTGAAGTTGCATCGATATTTTGAGCGGAAAGACCTTGAAGATCAGCTTTTGCCTTGGCAATCCTAGCATTATAGTCAGGACCTGTGCCACATGAATTCAATTCATCGCTTTTTATACCAAATTGTTTTTCTAAATCTGTTACTATTGGATCACTGGCACCGTTTACTTCTGACAATCCTAAAAATGGAATGGAAAGTGTATTAGTAATGGGAGAGTTTGATACTCTATTGGGAAAAATGTTTTGAAATTGGGATCATCCAAGAATTATGTGATACGATTTGTGTCGTTGGGAATTTTGGTTTTCAACAGAATAAATTAACTTTCAATTAGAGCCGTTTAAATTTAAATTTAAAATCGTGAGTTTTCAGTAGTAATATTTTTATTTACCCAAATGAATTTACGAAGAAAAAAGTCATGACCAAAGAGCTCAATTTAAACTGAGAAGATCAATTTTCTGTCTCAAACACAAATTTTCCACAAAATACATCAGTTTTTACGAAATAGTTGAATTTTCAAATGAAAAATATATTTTTTCCCCAAGTATTTGAGAACTAAGGGAAGAAAACTTGTCACTTGTATTCTGCTTGACAAATTTTCTCTTCTTCATTCTGAAATCCTTAGGAAAAAATATATATTGAGTCAGAGTCGTAACTATAAAAAAATTCAAAGTCGGATCTAACTAACATCCTTAAAGAATTCATTTACGTACAAGAAAGATCAACGAATTTTCAACAACATAGCGAAATATTCAAATAAGGAAATAAATTTTTCACCACAATGGTAAATTTTAAACCAAAAATCGAAAACTTTTCCAGTTGAAAAATTAATTTCCTTCCAAAAGATAGCGAATTTTGAAGAAAACCAAAACAAATTTTTAACATAATAGGTGAATTAATTTGTAACTAAAACGATGAAACTTCAACCAAACTAAAATGGAATAGCTAGATTTTTAGTAAAAAACTTGTATTAGTTGATATTACTACCAAAATAAAATTTTAATTTTACATAAGAATTTTTGAAAATGTCAGAAACAAGCCTACTGCAGTTTTTCGATGATCCAAAAAACAAATGGTTTTAATTAATTTAATTTCTTCACTTCTCCTCACCGACAGAAATTGCCACCAAAGCAAAGATGAAGAGCTTCATTCTAGACGTAATTCAAAATGTACCCAAAAAAATCGGAATTTAAAACTTTTAGCCCGAACAATAATTTTTTTTTCTTGTGCTGATGTCGAGACACTGAGTTTAGGCCACTTACATACTGAAATGTTCGAGAGGCTAACCTTATCTTCATTTGAAATTGGTGAATCGTGACTAGAAAACACGCGTATTATGCGCATTCTTTCTTATCAAGAATTTATTTAACAGAACCTAAACTCGTTCAGAATGGCATGTTTTCCAACTAGAATTTAAAATACGACGTATATTTTAATTGAATTTATTTCATTTGTTTCCGAGAGGATTCGTCTTTTTGGTTCCAAAATTGAACACTTCGGATGAAGATTTGTTTGTTCATTGCTACAAGAATCTCTCTCAATTGAAGAGAGAAAAGCCGGAGAAAAGTTATGTTTAAATTGAGGAAATATTTTCTTTAACTTCGATTTTTGAGAGACACTTTTTTATTTCTTTGTACTAAAGAGATTAATTGTTTGTTACCATTCGTTCAATCAAAATTATACAGTCGAACTGAATTTACAGGATGTGATAAGATAATCCATCCGTGCTTGGTTATTATTATTATTTTAATCTTTAAAAAGAAGATTTATTTTCATCAACAAAAATTCCATCAAAGTAGTAAAATCTTCAATTGAAGAAATTAATTTTCATCCGAATGACGAGACACTTCCCAAAAATTAATATACTCAACTAAAAATTTATCTTCTTGGTAGCGAATTATTATTCTTGATCAAACATTGTACTATTCAGTATAAAATTATTGGTCTCAGCTGAAGATTCATCATTTTAGTTAAAAATTAATTTTTCCACTGAAAATGTGACTATTTCATTTTTGGTTAAAGATTAATCTTTTTTTTGGTTGAAAGGAAAAATAGTATACCCGATACAATCAAATCACCGACACTCGAAAATTCCCTAATCATTTTTAAAATCAAAAGTAACAATATTTTTTCAAGAATCACTTAATTCAAGTTTTTTTTTGAATGGGCATATTAGTTTTTTAAAAATTATTTTTCTTTTGATAAAAAACTTGCTTTTGTATTATTATTTAACATTAGGAAATATTTCTTTCGTTTTTATTGCAAATTCAAACAATTATTTGAAAAAAATACATTTCATATCCAGAAGTTCTTATTGCAACAAGAAAAAATTTCTTTGAAACAAAGACTTTTAATTCAATGAAATTTTTTTGGACTTGAAAAAGGTAGTTGCTTGCTATGGATTTATTTTTAATATAGTATAGTATATTTATACTATATATAGTATAAATATATACTATATATAGTATAGTATAGTATAATATAATAGTATTTATCCACCTAGAAACACTACCCGAATCGGGTAGTGAGGCAATGAACTTTCGAGTTCGAACTGCTAATCAATTTTTCTAGAATTTCAACTTCTCTCAATAATAATAATAGGTCATAATTAGGTTATAATTAGATTGTAGAAAGTTCAGAAGTCGTCATATGTGTATCATCCTGTAGTTCACTTTCCATTCTCTTTATCCACTTTTAGGGTGACGCGCAAGGCTAAAAATGAAGATATATTTAATTTAAACATGAGCATAATAATTTGAGCGTTATGTGTGTGTGTCGATTTTAAATTTAAGGGAAAACAGAATTATGCATGGAATAAAATTTAATACGTAGGGGAGAGTTGTACTAAGTCGACACTGTGGGCTAAGTCGGCACCCTCGCGTTTCTCAGAGATGGCGAACGTGTCGGCTTAACAATTTTGTCGTATGACAGATTGGTAGATGTGGACATGATTTTAGCTGACAATTGTCACTTTAGTTCTCGCTTCAAAGCATGAGCGAGGTATACTTATTTCGTGCAAACGTAGGTCCATTCTCTTCCATTATTGTGAAGCAGCTACGGATGTGTAAATATTTTGAAAAGTTCAATCGATTAAGTGCATTGGTTTCTGCATTCCGTGCGCTTCTGCCTGATACAGTAAATTTTCCATTGGGATTTGTTTCGTGTGCGTTATAACATGAAATGTGTAAACATTCGTAGTAACCCTGAGTCGGCACTAGACAGATGTTCCTGAGTCGATACCTTATTCTGTTTCCTTTTGTTGTTACTTGCGTTATTTTGTTTTGTTGCGTTTCAATTCCATGTCACCATCACGTCTCATGATGGTTTTTTTTCAGTTTGGTTGTGTTTTGACTGCATTTTGCTTGTCTCTGGTGGGTCTGTTAGGTCTGCGATTCTATTCTCCACATGTTTTTCAATAGTGACTGATTTAAATTTGTCCATTTCCTCCTAAAACTTACATAACCTGCTCTTTTTCTTGCGTTTAAGCGGAAAAAATCATGAAACGACTCAGGGCCAGGGGGTGCCAGCTTAGGACCACCATTTTGAGAAATAATAAAAATCGACTTCTTCACTTTGCGCTGCATTGAGACAGCAAAAATCACTTCACACTGCTCCGAACAACATAGAATTTTAGATGAAGGATTGTGGTATCTCAACAAAGACATCAAAGCGCCAACGAACCCGGCTTACCCTCTGTTTTAGACAAAAATTCTTACTGTGCCAATTTAGAACCACTCTCCACTAACCAATATTTTGAGCAAAAACAATTGATATGTTTCTTTAAAAACAGTTGAAATCATCCACAAAAAATAAGTTTGTAACAAAAAAAACTTAAATCCTCAACCATGAAAAGTTGCTTTGAATGATAGAAAAAAAACTAATTGCCTCTTAGTGTAACGTACTCTTTTACGGGAAGGGGTAGTTAGCAGGGGTGGTTAGCAGGATGGGGCAGTAGGAAAGAGGAGCGTGAGTAAGGAGTGGAAAAATAGGAACGAGGGAAGGGGCTGCACTAGAAGGCAAGTTATGGGTGGGACAGTGAGGGGCAGTGTGGGGTTAGTTGTTGGGTCCGTAAAAGACTATAGTGGTAGGGTAGTATGAGCTAGGAGGGCGAGTTAGGGATGGGTGGAGGGAATATCAGGGAAGGGACAGTATTAAGTACGAGGGGTGTAGAATGAATGAGGGGGTGATGAAGAAATGGCATGGGTAGTAAGGTTAGTACGGAAAGGACAGTAGGAGAGGAAAGGGCAAATGAGGGGTGGGTGAGGGATAGTTGTGAAAGGAAAGTATGAAATGTAAGTGGGGTGTGGGAGGATATGCGAAGAAGTAGGAAGGAAGTAGGTGAGTAGGTCAGTACATAAGGTGCAGTAGTGAAGGTTTGGGAAAGTACGACAGGAGTGGGCACGTGAGGGGTGGGACAAAATTGTCGGAAGGGGGAAAACTTTATTTTTAAAAAAAAGTGTAAAATTTTATATAAAACATTAAACAAACTTACAAGCCTAGATAGAATTTCACTTTTTGGTTCACCACCACATCCGACTTGCACCATAGCACTTCTTTGACGAATGTTTTTACTGACGAAGCAAAAGCTGAATCTAACGGATTAGCTTTAGCAGAAAGAGCTTGAAGGCCAACTTTTGCATCTTTAATCCTAGTACTGTAGTCCTCACTTGTGCTACATGAATTGAAATCACTCTGTGTTATATCAAGTTGTGTTTCTAAGTCTTTCACTGTGTTATCATTGGTTAGCGGCTTATGATTGGAACCATTCCCTTCTGACAATCCTAAAAATGGAGAGAAAATTATATTAGTGATAGAAGCGTTTAATACTCTATTGGGAAAAAGCTTTTGAATTTGGAATCATCCAAAAATTATGTGAGACGATTTGTGGCGTGAGGACTTTGGTAAAATTATACATTTTTTCATGAGAAAGTAGGAAAAAACTGAAGGATCTTACGTAAGTGAAATTTTTAGTTGATAAAGAAACTTGAAGATATTGTAATTTGGAGGCAAATCCAGCAGCACTGCGATCAATTACTTAAATTTCGACACAAAAATGTGAAGGTTTAGCGAAGATAAATAATTTTCTATCGAAAAGACGGATTTCCAACCAAATAAATTAATTCTCAATCAAATAGATGACATTTAAACTAAAAATGGTATATTTTCAGTTTAAAATTAAATAATTTTTCAATTAAAAACTAATTTCCAACAAAGAAAGAGCAAACGATTCGTCAACAACATAGTTGAATATCGAAACATAGAACTGGGTCTTTAACCCAAAAGAGAGTTTTGCGACCAAAAATGGAATAATAATGTTTTTATTTACAAAAGTAAATTCACTAACAAAAATTTATAAAAAAAGCTCAATTTTAACTAGGAAAATCAATTTTCATTCTAACACAAAAATTTTCAAAAAAATCAATCCAAAATAGATTAGTAAAATTTTTAGTTGAAAAAATTAATTTTTAACTAAAAAGAACTTTAGATTCAATAAACTGCTTTCATTCTAAAAAAAAAATAATGTTGAATTAGGAAAAATAATATCCTACCAAAAAAGGCAAATTTTCCACTATATAAGATAAATCTTGAAACGAAAATGGAAAAGCTAGATTTCTACTGGAAAACTTGTAAAAGTTCATATGACAACCAGAAGAAAATTTTTATTTTACATAAGAATTTTGGCAAATGTCAGAAACAAGCCTATTGCAGTTTTTCGATGATCCAAAAAACCGACGGTTTTAATTAACTTGATTTCTCCACTTCTACTTACCGACAGAAATTGCCACCAAAACAAAGATGAAGAGTTTCATCCTGGACGTAATTCAAAATTTACCCTGAAAATCTAAATTTGAGACTTTTAGCCCGAACAACAATTTTATTTTTCCTTGTACTGATGTCAAGATACTGAGTTCAGGCCACTTACATACTGAAATTTTTGAGAGACTAACCGTGTCTCCATTTGGAATTGATAATTCGTGACTAGAAGACACGCGTATGATACGCATTCTTTCTTACATAGGCTTTATTTAACAGACCTTAAACTCGTTCCGAACAACATGTTTTCCAACTAAAACATTAAATACGACGTATTTTTCAAATAAATTTTGTTGCAAATTTTTTTTCGTATTTTCAGGCTGAAAATTTGATAGTTTTTCAGAAAATCTGTTCTCTTCTCTTCAAGAATCCAAATTTCGAATGTATATATCTTTCTTTATTACCTAAATAATAATTGTTTGCTGAAAATTTAACCTAATTCTTAACTTAATCGAATAATTAGCAAAAATTAACATTGAAAAAATATTGTTTGATTATCTTAGATTCTGTTCTTCAATAGCTAGGATATTGTCAGTTGAAATCTTCTCTTTATCATCTAGGGATCCTCTGCTTTATTATCTAGATTTCTGTCCCATGGTTAAGTCGCCGAGATATTACCCGGTAATAATTAGATTTTTTTTTTAATATCTATTTTTCTTCGTGTATAAAAGGATTTCAGACTGATTATGGTGATTAATTATCCAATATAAGGAAATTTTCATGATAATTAAAAAAACAAAGTAATTTTTTGCTTCAGGAAAACGACAGACCGAGATATTTGTTTATGAAAATTGTTGTTAGCAATCAAGAGAATTATTATTTAAGGTATGACAATCGATTTTGAAATCACTATAAATATCTTCTCGGATCATTGCAGTAAAGGAAGACCTTTTTTCATTTTGAAATACTGAATTTGCTCATAAAAATTTGTATAATACTCATGTAAATGAATTTACCAATGATGCTGGTTTTCAGTTGGTACAAATGATGTGATTTAAATAATAATTAAAGAAAAAATAATTTTCTCCATCCTAATGAGATGGAAGCGAGAGCATTTAAAAATTTTGTAGGAAAATTATTTTCAAAAAAATTTTGATTCCATGTACGGATATTTGCAATGCGTGAAAATCGAACAATTTATCCGTACAAAAAAAAGGTCTGAAAATCTGTTGTTAAAAATTTCTTCATAGGACGCGTGAATTTTGATTCAATAGTGAAAACTTGAATTGATAATTCAAAGAAATTGAAAATCTAGAAAACTGACACGAGACTCGACAAAAAATAAATAAAGCAAAATTTGTTCACTTAGTAGTTTTTTATCTTGACCGTGGAAAATGAGAATACAAGTAAAGAAATTAAAATTTTTGAAAAAAGACACAATGTACAATAAAATCTTTAATAGCAAAATTGTATGCCTAAATAATTATACTAGATCAGAGTGTCACTTTATAATAATAATAGGTTATAAATAGATTGTAGGGAGATCAGAAGTCCTCATACATGTGTATCATCCTTTGGTTCACTTGTCATTATCTTGAAGCATTTCACGGTAGGAACCTCCCGCTGAAATCAAAGCGATATTTAATTTACAAACTAGCATTATAAATTGCGCGTTATACGCACTTGTCGTTTTCCAATTCCAGCGGCAACATAATTATGCATGTTACAAAGTAAATACATAATTGTTATTCTAATGAGAAGCGATTTTAATTTTTGAACAAAAAACGTTGGAGTCATCCACATTAAAAAAATTTTTAACGAAAAGACTTGAATCCTCAACCATAAAATAAAGCTTAAACTGATTGAAAAATATTTATTGGCTTTCAGTCCATTAGATGTTTCTTCAATTCAAAGCGACTGTTTTTTTCAAAGAAATTTCTTTGGTTCGAAGAAATTATTTTTTGATTTAATAAGAATTTTTATTTATATTATAAAGATTTTCTTTCTAGTGTCTGTGCAAGAATTTAGGGTAAGTACACAGACCAGGCAAGTCTTTTTTTTATAATGCAGAAAAATGTTGGCATCTTATGAGAAACAATATAAATTTTGAGCCAAAAAGAATAATTTTCTATCAAATAAGAGAAATTTCTAACCAAATACATGAATTCTCACAGAAAAAATAGAAGTGAATTTTTGTTGCGGGTAATTTTGAAGTAGATAAAGCTGCATTTTTTCGAACGAAAACAAAACAAGATTCAATTGAATCGACATGGTAACCATTTCCCTTTTGGTGGGTAAATCTTAACACGCGAAGTTAATTTTTGTTGCAAGGAAAGATTACTCTGAAATCGCTGTAAAAATTACATTCTGTTTTTTTCTGCACTCCAACAAATATTTGAATTTTAGAAAAAATATTCTCCTCAGTGCCAGATATTCAATAAAAATAAGGTTCCTGAAAACTGTGAAATCTAGAAAATTTATTGCCCTATTTTGTTCCTTCTCTAGGGTGAATTCATTTCAAAAATCGTTCAGATTGAAAACTTGTAGGACATGGTCTACTTCGTTTTCTGGTAGAGCTACAAGTATGTCATCGACATAATGAACCTACAGAGGTACCTGGAAACCTGTTTTCGGCAAAACAAATCTTTCTAGGTCGTCCATAACTATATCGGCTAAAACTGGTGAAAGGGGAGAGCCCATTGGTAGTCCGATTTTTTGGAAATACGTTTTTTTTCCTTGAAATTAAATTCCGTGCTATCCAGATATAACCAGAGTCCTTCTTCAAAATCTTCCCACTGAATTTTTGTCTTTTCGCGAATTTTATTCCACCTACTACGAACCGCCTCAACTGCCTTCTCTTTCGGCACATTTGTGAAGAGAGAAACAACGTCTAGTGATGCCAACACCTGATTTTCCGGGATCTTAAAATTCCTCATTTTCTTCGCTAAATCGAAGCTGTTAAGCACCTTCGATTAAGGAGCTTCAATATTATTCGCAATAATATTTTTTAAGAAGGTTGCTAAGTTAGAAGTCGCGCTACCTACGCATGAAATTATCGGTCTAAGCGGGGTACCTGTATTATGGATTTTTGGCAGGCCATAAATTCTAGAAGAATTGGCATGATATACCTTCAGATTTTTAGCGGTGAGTTTATTCACGTATTCTTTTGATTCCCATTTTTTAACTAACTTGGTGACTTCCCTCGCAATTTTTCCCGTCGTCTCCTTATTTCTTTTCACGTAAGTATCCCGGTCCTGTAATAGTTCGTCCACTTTCGCGTCATAATTGTCCCTTTTCATCGCGACGGTCGTGTGACCTTTTTCAGCTTTAAGAATAATAATTTGAGGGTTTTCTTTCGCGAATTTTTCGGCCTGTTTGATTCCTTTTAAGGGCTGTACAATTTTTTATTTTACCGCGTAGCCAGCATTTCTAACTCCGCAAATAGTATTCCCGATATTCAGTCTAACACGATCTTGACCTGCCTCTGGTATTTTTTTGATGTTGGACTCGACACTAGCCATCATGTCATAAACCGGCATTTGTTCTTTCTCAATTTTCACGCCAAAATTTTTTCCTGGACTAGCTACTTTGACCACATTTTCCGGTATATCCTGTAACTTTTATGAAATGCATGGTTGTTAATTTAATATAATGATAAGACTCTAATGCCAATACAACAATCCTTCATCAGAATTTGAATAATCGTGTCAATTAAATCTGACATTTTTCAAAAAAATAGTTAAAATGTCACAGAAGGAACTGGAGTTTGTTCGAGGCGGATCGTCGGACAATAGAAAAGGTTCGCCAGGCCGTGTGGTATCTGATGGTACCCTGACATGAGTTTTTCAAACTTATCAAAATTTCTGAATTTTATGAAATGTTAAAAATTTCTAAAATCATTCCAATTTCTAAAATTATAGTTAAAAATTTTTAAGTTTCGAACATTATTTAAATTTCTACAATTATCCAAATTTCTGAAATTTCTAAATGACCCCGCACTAAATGTATAGGAAAATGGCTTCCGATGGATTTGGCTCAAACTTGGTAAATATGTTCTCAAATTTTCTGAATTTCTAAAATTTCTAAAATTTTTATAATTTTGAAATTTTTAAAAAAGTTTTGAAATCATCAAAATTTCCGAAATGTTCAAAATTGATAAAATTATCAAAATTTCTAAAATGTTCAGAATTTATAAGATTATCAAAATTTATCAAATGTTCAAAATTTGTGAAAAAAATTATATTTTCTAATAGTTTGATTTTTTTCAATTATCAAAGTTTTTTACATTTTTAAAAATTCTAAGATTTTCATAATTTCTCAAATTTCTTTAAGTTCTAATGTTTTCAAAAAATTTTATTCCTTATATTCACCATATATTTCGCAAATCTTAGAATTTTCCGAAATTTCCTAAATTCAAACAGAAATAAAAATAGCAATTCTGAAATTTCTTCATATAAGGAGAAATCATGCCTGTGTTACAAGAAATAAATTCCAAAAAGACAACATAAAACTGGACGAGAAGACGCAGTCGAAATGGGTTTTGTGATTATGTTGAAGTAATGTGTTCAATTTCATTTTTTATTTCAGATATTCACTCAAAATCTCTTTTTTTATATTTGCTTCTACACATACATACTGTATTATATAATAATATTATAAAATTTGTAATGAAAACTAGTTTCGCGGTGTTTTAGTGATGTCAAAAATTTCATATTCTGATAGTAACAAACAACTCCCCATAGTAAAATATTTTTGAATACTAGTCATTTTCGATTAAATTTTTTTCTTACCATCGTTATATACAGTAAATATTTGGATATTGGGCTGGTCCAAAAAAAATATTTTGTTGATTTTTTCAAGTATCGCCCCTTATTTTGTTTAAGAAAAGTGGATAATTTTATAAATTTTGAAACTTTGAGAAATTCTTATAATTTACGATTTTTTCAACAGTTTAAAAATTTTGATTATTTTACCAATTGTAATAATTTTTGAAAATTTGAGATACTTTAGACATTTTGGAAATTTAGAAATTTCAGTAAATTTCGAAATTTTGAGACAATTCTATAATTTCATGAAACTTTGCAATATTGTAAACTTGGAACATTTGAGAAATTCCAGTCATTAAACAGAAGTTGGATATTTAATTGTTGGTATGTCAACCCCACGGATAACAGTCAGAGGGTATGTAAAAGACTGTAGTGGTAGTGAAGCATGAGATCGGAGATGTAGGAGGAATGTAATGCTGAGGAAGTAGGGCATGGGTAGTAGAGATAGTATGATAGGAACAGTAGGAGAGGGATGAGAAAATGAGGAGTGGATAGACAAGAGTTAGGGAGGGGAGGCGTGAAATCAGAGTGGCCTGCTGAAGGATATGCGAAGAAGTAGGGGGAAGTAGATGAAGTAATTAAGGTTCAGACAGTGACCCTAACTATGACATGTAGAGGTACTGCGCTTGCGCTAGCTATGTGTGAGAGGAACACGGAGCGGGTTATTATTGCCATGGTAACGGGTTGTCGCGTCGTGTTCCTCTTAAGCGTCCAAGCGCAAGCGCAGTACGTCTCCATGCCAAAGTTGGCATCACTGCAGTGAGGAGTTCATGAAACGCGTAGTGGGGGTTTTGAAGAAGTGGAGGTAGAGAAGGAGTAGCAGTCAAGGGTATCATAAAGGAGAAGGGGACCGAATAAGTGAGGGATGGGATATAAGTGTGGAAAGGGGAAAACTTCATCTCGAAAATTAGTGTGCAATTTTATATAAAAGATTGAACGAACTTACGTGGCCATATAGTAATCCACTTTTGTTTTCCTTTTCTCATCATTCGCGCATGGTAGTGCAAATTTTACAGCAGTTTCTGCTGACTTTTTCAAAGAGTCATCTCCCGGTACAGCCTGTCCAATCCGCATACTTGAAAGTATATCAAGAGAAGGTTTTGCATTTTTCATCCTAGTATTTATGTCAGGAGCTCCCTGACATGATTCTTTCAAGTCATCGGCGGTTATTTGAAAACGTTTCGCTAACTCTTTTTCTTGCGGGGTCTGATTAGAACCAGCGCCTTCTGAGAATCCTGAAAATTGAATGAAAATAAATGAATAAACTTAAAGTTGAAAATAAAACTTGAAATAAATAACTAATAAATATTAGTAATAGAAACATCGCAAAATCTAGTAAAAAAATGCTTTTGAATTCAGGATCATCCAAAGATTATTCAAGTCCATTTGTGGCCAGAGGGATTTAGTAAAATTTTACTATTTTTCATGAGGGGGTGAGGAAAAACTGACGGATCCCACGTGAGTGAAATTCCTAGCTTAAAAACAGTCTTTAAGGTATTACAACTTTGAGAATAATCAGGCAGAAATTCGATCGGTTGAAGCGAAAGTGGAATTTTTTAGTAATAAAGACAAATTTTAAATAAAAAATAAAATTGGGATTTGAAAAATTGATTACCAAGAAAAATCAATCGAATTTTCAATAAAGCAATAAAATCTTGACAAAAATATAAAGGTTGAGCCAAGATCAATAACTTGCTACCATCTGGTTAGTTAACCTTTTTAGTTACGAAACTTATTTTCAAACAAGAAGAAGTAACGAATTTCCAATAAAGTAGCTAAATATAAAAATAAAGGAATAAATTTTTAAACACAATCATAGATTTTCACCCAAAAATGTAGTACCTTTTTAAGTTTAAAAATTAATTTTTTACCGAAAGAATAAAGTTGTTCAACTTTCAACAACGTAGTTGAACTTTCAGTTGAAAAAAAATTTCAATCAAAAATGGGTTAGATGAATTTCAAGTTTTAAAAAAATTCAAAAAGAGGAGATCGCAGTTTCAATAAACTGGGTGGATTTTCACAAAAACAAGGAATTACGAAAAATAGTTTCCTACTGAAAAAGGTAATTTTTCAACCAAATAAGATTTTAAAAACTAGAAAGAAAAAAGCAATTTGTGAATGACCCAAAAAAAATGGTTTTAATTTATTTACTTTCTACACTTATGCTCACCGACGAAAATTGCCACCAAAGCAAGGATGAAGAGCTTCATCATGGACGTATTTCAGAATTGACCCCACAAAAATTTGAAGTGTATGACTTTTAGTAGAAACAGAAATTTGTCTTTTTTCAGGTTGTGATGTCGAGGAACTGAGTTTGAGCCACTTATATACTGACATTTTTGAGAGACTAACCTTGTCTCCATTTGAAATTGGTTCAGCGCGAATAGGCTACACAAGTATGATATGCATTCTTTCTTATCAAGGTTTTATTTACTAGACCTAAAAATCAGTCTGAATAATATGTTTTTCAATTTGTTCTCGAAATTCCACACATTTTTCAATTTGATTATTTCTAAAACTTTTTAAATATTTTCAGACTGAATATTCTATCATTTTGCAGAAAATTCTTTGTTTTGCGTTCAAAGTTCACCATTTCAGATGAATATGCCTTTCTTTATTACCTGCAAATTTTTTTGATAAAATTTCAATTTTTTCATTAAGAATTTAACTATTGCTTAAAACATTAAATTATACAATGACAGGAAATTCAATTTTTCCTTTGACGGTTCGTTTTTTTTGTTTCAAAAGTCAACACTTCTGATGATTTTTTTTTTTTATTGCCTAAAAAATCATTCTTTGTTGAAAATTCCTCCATCTTAGTGAATTTCTTCTCCTTTGAAATTAGGTTTACTAAATAAAAATAAAACTATTACATTCGTAGTTGAAAAAGAATTATTTTTAGTTAAAAGTTCACTTTATTTGTTTGAAAGTAAACCTTCTTTGCTTAAGATTAATTCTGTTTGGAAAATCCAGTTGGTATATTGAAAATTCATTCTTTTTCTGAATGAAAATTCATATTTCTTGTTAAAAGTGTAAATGCTACCTTAAAAATTCACCTTTTCAGTTGAAGATTTATCACTGTAGTAGAAAATTAATTTCTTGGCTTGGAAATGTATCTGTTGAATAAATGTAATGATAACGTAAATGTTACGAATTCAAGTACTTCGTTAAAAATTAATTTTCTTTGTTTTAAGATTCATGATTTTAGTTGAAAATTGAAAAATGGCTAAAAATATCATGTTTGAACTATTTAATTTTTGCTAAAAATTAAATGTTTCTTTCTTTTAGAAAATGATTTAATTCTTTTAACTGAAAATTTAACTATTCCATTTTTCTGAAAAAAATTATCATTTCTGATTAACATCTTTAGCTAAAAAAGTCTACTATTATATTTTGAATTCAGATTGTATCTTTTCTGGTTTAAAATCCAATTAATTTGTTGAAAATTAACATTCCGGTTTAAATTTTATAGGATTGGAAAAAAAGTATCTGACAAAAAAGTTAAATATTCAACAGAAAACATAATATTTGGAAGAAGAAGATTAATTTGCAAAAACAAAAATCGCATCAATATAGTAACATTTGCAATCAAAGAAGCTAATTTCCGTCCAAAAATAATTGATATTTTTCAGTTAAATATTAATCTGTTTGGTTAGCAATTAGGCTGTGTGTGGTCGTCTTGAAAATTCGGGATGACTCCTTTAAAAATTCTACTATTTAGTGAATGTTTATATTATCACTTTAAGATTCATCATTCTAGTTGGAAATTCATATCCCAACAGAAAATTAATCTTTTATGGTCAAAAAGAAAACGTTTCTTGCATATTTAAAAAAAATTATAAATTATGCGGAAAATTGTAATAAATATTACAACCATCATATTAGTATAATATTATAATTATAATAATATGTCATTAAAAAATTATCAATATATTAATCATTATAAAAATTACAATTATCGAATATTTCAAATTGATAACAAAAAGATAGGAGTAGGTCAGAAGAATTAATGTGACCTTCCTTTCGAAAAATAAGACGCTGTTTTCGAAAATGTGGTGCTTCTTCATAAAAATGTGTTATTGTCAAAACTGAGTTACCTTGAATCAGGAGAATATGGAACAAACGGTTTCCGAAATGAATATTTTCGTTGCTGAAATAAATAAATAATCAAATATAAAATATTACGTGCAACACAAATATTTTCATCGAATAAAGGTATTCATTCATTATTTTTTGTTTTAAAATTTAACAATTTGTGTCAGCAATTTTTTTCTGAAATTGTTTGTTATCGCGAATTTTCAAATTCGTTAAAATCATAAACTTTACGTAATTTCATAATTCTGAAATCTTCCATTTCTGGAATTTCAAACTGCTGGCAATTTTTGAACTTCAGGAGTTTTATAATTTAAATATTTTCTTTTCCGACAATTTGAATAATTTCATTGATTAATTATGAACATCATGGGAAGTACAAAAAATAAAAATGAATCTGGCACCGCAAAATGCCCGTAAAAGAAAACAATCAAAACAGAAAATTTCAGTTTATGATATTATTCAATTGCAAAATTACCAAATAATAGAATTCGTGACAAAAAATTAGCGAAATATAAAATATTCGACCCTGTCAAAATGGTAGTGTTTTTAAAATATTGCTCTTGTGATAAAAATCTTGTTTTTGTATTGTTCTTTTGCATTAAAAAATATTCCTTAAACTTTTTTCATTTCTGTTTCAAACAATAATTTCAAGAAAATACATTTATCATCCGAAAGTTTTCAGTTGCAACGAAGTAACATTCCTTTAAACCAGATTTAAGAAAATTATTTTGGTTATTGAAATTCTCTTACATTCTTGTGAAATATTCTTGATTCACCTAAAATTATTTTGCATTTACCTTCGATTCTTATTAGTTTCATCAATTTTTTCCAATACTTTTGATTTTTTTATAAATTTACTCCAAATTCAATAACTTTCGATAATATTTTATTTAATATTTCATTTTAACTTTACATCGATTTCCGACGAAAGATTCTCTGCAACAAGAATTAACTTCACAGGATAAACTTTACACAAATATCGGTTAAACTTTCTTTTTTATTCCATGAGAAACATATGTATTTTGAAAGACCCGAAGTTGGCTGAATAAAACTTTATCGCTGTAAAAAATTTCCTGCAATAAATTTCATCCTTCATTTTTTCTGTTTCTGCGAAGAAAAATGATATCTTCAATTTTTAAAATGCTTGGAAAATTCTGACCTCGGATTCGGATTCTAGGCGGAAAATTACATCGGAAATGACCCTCAGTTGACCAACAACCGCAACCTATTTTTTGCAGATCTGTGTTATTAATTTTTCTTAAATTCCCGGCCATATCTATAATAATCTGCTTATAATGCAAGTATAAATTGCTCTCGAAATTTCGTAATATTAAACCTCAATATCCAAGATATTGAAAAAGTTGTACGTTTACTCTCGAAACATTCATCCAGTCTGTAAAAAACATAGGAATGATGTCGAAAATATTATAAAACAGAATGAATAATAATTCATAAAAATTAGAATTGTAAGTAAAAGAAAGAGAACGGTTGTCCCGTAAAAGGAAACCAATATTTTCTTCAACTTCGCTTTTTGAGAAATACCTTTTTCTTTCTTTGTATTAAACAGATGATTTGTTTGTTACCATTCGTTAAATTTAAAATAATATATTCGAACTGCAGTCACAGAACCTAATATGATGATCCATAAATTTTTGGTTCAAAATTCTACTATTATATTTTTAATTCAGAGTGCATATGTTTGAGCTTAAAATTTAATTAATCCTTCAAATATATAACATTTTGGATAAGGTTTATGCAATTTAAAAATCATATTCTGACGAAATAGTTAAACATTCAATAAAAAGAATGATATTTTAAAAAAGAACATTAATTTTCCATCAACAAAAATTGCATCAAAGTAGTCAAATATTTGGATGAAGAAATTAATTTTTATCCAAAAAATGAATTTAAAAAGTTAGAAATTCATCAATGTCGTCGAAAATCCATCTATATGATTGAAAGTTTTTTTTCTTGAGCTAATAAAAAATATTTGAATACTCATCCTGAATTCCCGATAGACGAGACACTTCGCAGGAATGAGTATAAATAACTAAAAATTTGTCTTTTCATTAAAAAATTTATCTTTTTTGTTGGAAGGAAAAATTGTTTTTTGCACATTTCCCATATAATGTAAATTATGCAAAATATTATAATAAATATCATAATGATCATATAATTACATCTTCATTATAATAATATATTAATAATATATTAATTATCACAACAATTACAATTCTCAAACAATTTAAAGTAATGAGTATTAATGAAATTATAAGAGTAGGCCATAAGAAGTATTGTTACCTCCGTTTTCTGAAAATATGATCTTGTTTTCGAAAATGTGGCGTTTATTCACGGAAATGTGCCATCGTCGAAACTGAATCACCTTGCATCAAGAGAATGCTGAACAAACGTTTTGCGTGTTGAATATTTTTTCGAATGGCACGAAATAATACATGAAGTGAAAAAATAGGTTCACGAAATAAATGTGTGTATGACGAATTATTATTTTTGGTTTTATAATTCATAAATTTTATAATTTTTTATGTTCGGCAATTTTATTTTCTGAATTATTTTACTTTGTATATTATATTTTCAGGAATTTTGATAATTTCATTGATTAATTATTAGTTCCATTTGACTGAGATTAAAAAATTCACCACTGAAAATTGCCGAATTAGAGAATTCTCGACAAAATCAAATCCCCGACATATTTCAAATCCCCGATGTATTTAATTGTTTCTGACATTATCATTGTCAAGCGATGTTTCCACTACTGTATTTCCCTCTGAATCTAAAGACTGCCGTGGTGAGGTGGCTGGATCAATTTCTCCGACGGTTTCTGCTGGGTCAATGTCAACAACCATCTTGATCGGAGAAGAGTCAGAAAACGGTTCATCTCTGAAGAAACTCTCGATAGTGATAGGCTGTCTCCGGACCAAAGTTGGCGGAATGTAATCCTCGTCATTTTCATATCGCAGCATTCGCGTGTATAGGGGTTGTGACCTTCGTGTTGGTGGTCTTGAGTTTGATACCGATTCAGAGTCAGACGATGAATACGCTAGGCTACGCTGCCGTCCAAACGAAGGTTCTTTATAGTCGGGTCTCGGCCTCGTTCGATTTCTCGAGAAAAACGCGTGCGGCTATTCCTGGGTCCTCTGAATCAGAGCCTGAATGTTCACATTCTGTTGTTCTTATGACTTCGCTGGGGTTCTTTCTGGTTCGACCACGTTTCTTTCATTCGATCACGGGAATCAGATGTAGAATCCAAATCTCGTGAACAACGCACGCATCTTCCTTTTCCGGCGGGTTTCGGGGAAGTGCATCCGCATTTTGATTTGTTTTGCCGGGCTTGTATACTATTTCGTACTGAAAATCACGTACTTTGAATCTCCAGCGCATTAGTCTCGATGATGGATCTTCCACTGAGTGAAGCCATTTTAGAGTCTGATGATCCGGGACCACGATGAAGTTTTTGCCATACAAATAATGTCTGAAGTGTCGGACAAACTCTACAAATGCCAGCCTTGTTAAGCAATCGCGACGCATAAGTAACGGGTCGGTCATTTCCAATAAAACCTACGACCCTTCTTTAACAGATCCGCCAATAGTTCAGTCCGTATCGCGAATTTGGCAATGAATATCCTATAATATTTGACCAGTATCTGGATCAGGATTCACACCATTTACGGAAATGATATGTCCTAAGTATTTAACCTTGGTAGAAAGGAAGGCGCATTTCTGTGGTTGAAGGCGAAGACCAGCCGCTGATAGTCGCATAAAGAGGCGTCGCGCTCTGGCTGTGTGCTCTACGATAGAGGCTGCCAAGACGGCCGTGCCATCAAGGTAAAAGAATAACTCCAAGCTCGAGCAATCTTCCTGTTCGCTTCCTTATTTCCTCTTTATGGACTGGCGGTTAGCGATACTGTTATGTCACTAGTCGTCCGGGGTGGGAACAGTATGCTGTTCTAAGGTGGTACCTGGGAACATACCAGATCATTGACACCCACGAGTTCGAAAATACGACACACGCATTGTCGCCTTAAGAGTCACGGACCCGAACGTTTTTTCATGATTTTTTCGAGCTCCTCATCGGAGTCTCATGGATCTACGATATCATGAATATCATATGGAATGATTGCTTGGTGAGCTATCTGTATATCGACAACTTCATAGCCGACGTTAATAGCCATAAGACAGCATTGTCTATCTTCATTGGACACCGCTGAGTTATCGATAATAATACCTTCTACGGCATCAATAAGTGGCAAATTCACATTCATTGTTTATGACTTTGTTGGGAACGACATGTCGAGTTCGCGCTCTGAGAGTCAAAACAGGTGTTTTTAGCGGGAATTCGTGACGTTCATCGTCATACCTATCTACGCATTTTTGCGGATTAATGAAGGGTATAGGAGTGATTGGTCGGCTCCTCGTAACAATTATCTTGTGATAGTATGAAATTGTTACTTCTTCCTGAAAAAAGTATTCTCCGCTGAGAATATATGTAGGAAATTAGGTACTCTGAGTCAGGGACCGTCATTTTGAAACGATTCTTGATGGGCAAGAAGAAATTTGAGAATTAGGTAACATTTTGTGAAATTTAAATTGAAAAAAAAATCACTGGTTCCTCCCTTTTAGCCTAGAGGTAGTTTAAACAATCTTTAGCAAACTGAAGCCAATTTTAAGTAAAACGAAAGCGTGTACTTGTCAGGTTGATAACACACTTAATGTTTACAAAACTTTACTTAATTTTTAGCTATAAATTTAGCTATAAATCTTCTTGGCGCTGAAAATGATTAATTTCTCACTGATAGTTTTTCTTCAGATTTAATTAGTTACGACTCCCACTTCTAGAAGATTTACAATGCTCTAAGACCAACAGGAAGATTTTTAGTAGAGTTTGAATTTTCAACAAAATACATGAATTTTCTACTGGAAACAATAAATTTTCATCTCGAAACAGGCATATTTTCGATTAAATACATTCATCTTCAACTAAATGCATGCATTTTCAATTTAAAAAAAGGGATATCCAACCAAATAGATGAATCTTCAATTAAACAATAAAAGTTTTTAACCAAAAATGCGATGATTACATTTTAATTTGAAAAAATGAATATTTAAACAAAAAATTGTCAACAAAATAGTTAATTATTTAATGTAAGAAATGAATTTTCAACTGACATGATGAATCATCAACACAACAAAAAAACATTTTTAACAAAGCATTCCAACTTTCCACCAAAATTAATTAATTCTCACTGAAAAAGGTAATAGCTGAAATTTCCACTAGAAAAAATCTCCATTTTTAATTAGGTACAGGTCAACTTAACCAAAAAATACAGATTTGCGACAAAGAGTTTGAAATAAAGCAAAAATGAATTTGCAACGAAAAAGATATTTTTTTACCGAAAAAGAGGAACTTTTAACAAAAAACGTGTTTTTTTCAATTGAAAAAATAATTTTGAACGAAAAAAGATGACTTCTCAACACAAAATGTAGACGCTGATATTTCAACCGAAAAATGACTTCCACTAAATTGATTTTCCCAATACGATCATCGAAAATGGCGGGTCCCGTAGCCTGTGAAGCGATGCTTTACAGGCTACAAGAAAATGAATCCCTTCACAGGATACTCTATCACACACGTCCAAAACTCTTTTGACTTCATCAGAAAAATACAACAGATACAAATTCAGCCCTAAGACATCCTAGTAAGTTCTGACGTAATATCTCTCTTTAAAAAAGTACCAATCTCTGATACAATCAATATTATTAAATCCTTTGTAAACTTCCCTTCTAATATCGCACCTCTGATAGAACACTGTCTCGTTCATACCTACTTCTCTTTCAATAACTACGAACAAACCTCGAGAGCAGCAGTGGGATCTCCAATCTCACCTGTGACTGCCAACATTTTTATGAAACGTCTAGAAACTGAAATCTTCAACCAATCCAAGGTTAAACAGGAATTTTGGTGCCGTTACGTTGAAGACACTTTTGTCATCCGAAGACATGGACTAGATGAATTACACAAGTGCATCGATACCGTCAATCAAATACACCCTAATATTCAGTTCACCATGGAAATTGAACAAAACGGAAAATTGCCTTTCTCGGACGTTCTAGTTTACACCAGATTAGGTAGCTCATTAGGTCATGAAGCTAACATAACACACACCCATTAAAACAGATACTTGGTTTGAAAATGTATCTATTTTGTTAAAATAATTAGATGATATCTTCGCTGCTTTTTCGAAAGATATCGTTTTTAATTGACCCAGTTATTATAATTGTAAAGAAGATTTTTTTATTGGCATTAGGGTCGATAATGTTTGTTTCTTTTGTGTTCTACAATTGAACCGATATATATTTTTTAAGTAAATTGAATTTAGATTTTCCATGTTTCGTCCCGAACTGACTGACTGGACTCATCAGTAAGGTTATGTGAATCAGTCCTACCTTGCACAATGTAATTGATCTAAATTCATTGTAATGTATATTTTTCAAAACAAATTCTTCCTTCTCCCTTTTATTTGTTTGTAAATTTGATAAATTTTTTGCAGTCAACAATATAGTGTAATTTCAACCACGGATAGGGGTTGAAACATAATATAATTGATATAAATTTTTATTCGCTTTCTTAAGAAACACAACATAATATAAAAATAAAATATATGTGACGTGCGCCGAACAAAGGGGGCTTACTCTGGAAAAATCGAAATCGAGGTTTTTACACCTTTCGATAGTTTTTGAGTTGCTCTTTTTAATGAAACCATTAAAAAAAATGTCCGAGCGTTATTATTGCTAATAATTAAGTTGATCGGTATCCGAGAAATCGTGCTTTCGCTCGAGATCCCGTGAAACACCTTCCACCACTCACCACTACGTCTCCGCGTCTCATCTTTACCCCGTCCGTGAGCAGCGCCGCTATATGCGTGAGAATATAGTGGCAAGCGGAGAGGGAAGATTTCGTGGTCTTCCCTCTTTCTAAAAGTCGCGTCTATCGGGTCGACTTCGACCGCTCGTCCTGAAAAATCTCGCTTTCCAGAGTAAGCCCCCTTTCTTCGGCGCACGTCACATATATTATTCGGGCCATGGATAGGGGCCAGAAATTAAATAGAAAAATCATCAATTACCAAGTTGAAGAGAAATTCATTTAGTAATTTTCTTCCTTCACATCTCTTCTTCCATATATTTTTTTCGACTTAGTTTCGCTTAGTTTCGACGTCGCTAATAATAACTTTTCATTAAACGCTAGATACAGTTTTATTATTACCATCAATTACACCAAATTCACACATTCTCACTTAAATGAAAACTCTAATGATTCGACACTCCAGCAACTGCGCCTGTCTGCAAAACATCTGTACTAGTATTGGCTACATTTTTTTTTAAATTTCTTTTTCTACATTTTTTTTGTGGTACAGAAGGGATATTCCGGAAAACTCCATTTGTAGTACAGCGGAATTAAGTATGCTATTAGTCTAATCTACAGACAAACCTGCCAATTGAATAAGAAATTATGTAGGTATTTTCGGATGTTGATTGAAAATAATAGGTTGTAATTATATTGTAGAAAGTTCAGAAGTCGTCATATGTGTATCATCCTTCGGTTTACTTGCCATTCTCTTTGTCCGCTTTAAGAGTGACTCGCTCGGCTGAAAATGAAGCGATATTTAATATAAACATTATCATAATAAATTGCGCGTTATATGTGTGTTGCTTCTAAATTTAAGGAAGAACATAATTATGCATGAAATAGAATATTATACGTAGGGGAGAGTTGTCCTAAGTCGACACTGTGGGTTAAGTCGGAACCCTCGCGTTTTTCAGAAATGGTGAACGTATCGGCTTAACCATTTTGTCGTATTACAGTTTGGTAGACACGGAGATAATTTACACTGACAATTGTCACTTTAGTTTTTGCTTGACAGCGTGAGCGTGTTATGCATTTCTCGTGCAAACGGAATTCCATTTTCTTCCATTCTTGTAAAGCAGAATATTTTGAAAAGTTCAATCGGTTAAGTGCGTTCGTTTCTGCATTCTATTCTCTACATGTTTTTTCATTGTAAATTGTTTAAATTTGTCTACTTCCTCCAAAAACTTACATAACCTGCCCACTTTTCTTGCATTTAAGTGGACAAATTATGAAATGACACAGTACCAAGGGATGCCAGCTTAGGACCACCATTTCGAGAAATAGCAAAAATCGACTTCTTCACTTTGCGCTGCATTGTGATCGCAAAAATCCCTTCACGCTGCTTCGAACGACATAGAATTTTATACGGAGGATTGTGGTATCTGACCAGAGACATCAAAGCGCCAATAAACCTGGTTCACCATCTGTTTTCGACAAAAACTCTAACTGTCCCGATTTAGAACCACTCTACCCTAATTACTATTTTGAGCAGAAACGATTTCGATTTCGGATTAAAAACAGTTGAAATGAGCCAAAAAATACATTTTTTCAACAAAAAAATACAAATCCTCAACCACGAAAGAATGTTACTTTATTGGGCTCTTAGCCCAATAAAGGTCTCTCTGATTTACAGCTGTTTCTTTTCATTCAAAGAAATTTCAATGAATTTGTTTTTCGCTCTGACAGAAATTTTTACTTAAATGAGAATAATGTTATTTTCTAGGCTTTCGTAGTCCTGGGCAGAAATCTCTATAGTTTCGGTAAGGTGCCTAACCTACCTTTTTACCGAAAGGGGTTGTATGGTTAGCAGGATGGGGCTGTAGCGAAGGGGAGGGTAAGTAAGGATTGGACAAAGAGAAGCTAAGGGAAGGGCTGCATTAGAAGTCAAGTTATAGGTGGAAAAGTGAGGGGCAGTGTGGGGGAAATCTTAGGGTATGTGGAAGAATGTAGTGGCAGGAAAGTGTGAGATAGGAGGGCGAGTTAGGGACTGACGGAGGGAAAGTTAGGGGAGAGGCATCTTTATGTGGGAGGGGTGTAGGATGAATGAAGGGGTGTGGAAGGAAGACATGAGTAGTAACGTTAGTACGGGGAGAACGGTAGGAGACGAAAGAGTAAATAAGAGGTGGGTGAAGGATAGTTGTGGAGGGGAAATACGAAAGTGAGTAGGGTGTGGGATGATATGCGAAGAAGTAGGGAGGAAGTATGTGCAGTAATTTAGGTTTAAGGGTTTATGAAAGGCATGGTAGGTTTATTAAGGAAGGGTCAGTAGTTGAGGGGCAGTAGTGAAGTTTTGGGGAAGTACGACAGGAGTGGGCACATGAGGGGTGGACCAGAAGTGTGGGATGGGGAAAACTTTATTTTCCAAAGAAGTATTAAGTTTTATATATAACAATAAACGAACTTACTAGTTTACATAGAAGTTCACTCTTTGCCTCGTGATTTCAACTGACAGGCAGGGTAGCAGTGCTGTAACGAATAATAGTGCAATCCTACTATGATAGCCAGGACCTGTGCCACATGAATGCAATTCATCGCTTTTTATACCAAATTGTTTTTCTAAATCTGTTACTATTGGATCACTGGCACCGTTCACTTCTGACAATCCTAAAAATGGAAAAGAAAGTGTGATACGATTTGGGTCTCGGGGAATTTCGGTTTTTAACAGAATACCTAAATTAATTTTGAATCAAGTAGTTCAAATTTAAATCAAAAAAGGTGAAATCCTAGTAAAAAATCGAATAATATTTTAGCTGAAAAAGTAATTTCCAACATGGCAAAAGAGCTCAATTTATACTGAGGAGATCAAATTTCTGTCTACAATACAAATTTTCAACAAAACACATCAATTTTGACCAAACAGTTGAATTTTAAAATGAAAAATATTGTTTTCCCCCAAGTATTTGAGAAGGAAAATAAGAAAACTTGTCAAGTATCCGGGGTTTTGTGAGATTTTTGGATCAATCAAATTTGAAGGAATAGAGCCTTTTGCTGGGCAATCATTATTCTTACGGAAATCACACATTTTTTTAAGGGTATAAACCTGCGCATAGCAAAAGAAAGCATTTGAACGGGAAGACCCTTATATATATATATATATGTATTAATATATTCTTATATATTGTAACGAAGTTTTAGTAGAAAGCTCGGAAAGTAGTAAAGCAGCTTTCCGGGGTTTCGCCGAAGCCGTACCTAACCTCCGAAGGGGAGGAAAGGATGGCTTGCTTATGGTAATTTTGTTAAGTATACGTACCGCCCAGCCAGGACAGCAAGTCTAAGATAGAATAATACTTACAGATTTAAGGGTTACAGGCGACCATAATTATAAATAATTTAATTCCTAGCCTGTTTTCTTACCAGCCTTCCCCGGCTATTTAGCGATAAGACTCAGTGATCACTGAGTATCCTCGATTGAAATGTGTACTGGGTCGGTGCCAGAGCTAAACACTAGCTGACAGCTCGTAAACAACGAGCAGACGACTCATAGCAGTGACAACCGACCGGAAACCATGGAGTCAGTACGTGAGGGTGGGACTCAATGGACACGGCGCAGCAGTCCCGCGCACGTACCGAGAGTACAGCACCACCCATGACCACTGTAGTCAGCGATCACGCTTTACCGGAGAGGTGGGGAGAGCGAAGTCGGCGGCCATGTTTCGGCGCCGACACAAGGCAAGCAGCGGCGATACCAGCGGCGAGTATCAGTACCAGAGCGATTGTCGGGTCAACCCGATCCAACCCTGTCAAGCCACGCTAATAAGCTCCACACGCAGCACCGAAGGTAATACGAAGTGGACTCCGTCAACCCCGCCCTGCCGCACCGTTAAACATCACTCGTAACGTGGGAGACAGGACGTAGTGCACCGAACCAACCCTGTTGCACTACGCGGCTAGACTGCCTTGTGTGGAAAGGCAACGATAAGGCAGCCATGTTGAAGTTACTAGAAGTCGGCCATGTTGTGACTAGGATGGTGAAGACCAATGGGGATACGAGCAGCCCGGCCAACGGAACCAATAAGCAAGCAGCAACGGTGCGACGGCCCCCATTGACCGAGATCGACCAGCAACCCGTTCCTACTGCAACCAACCAATCAACAGCCTCGATACACGGAACGCGCAGATCGAAAGGAAAGCAACGGGAGGAAGCGTAGGAAAGCACGCTACTCACTTGACTTGTTGGCTTGGCTCGGTAGTGTCCCGGTAGTCCGGAAAACCGAAAAGGATTCACAATATATCAGACTGACTTTTTCCGAAGGATAAATTGACAAATTGGTCACGACGGAAAACGTGAACCAGCCGGATGGCTGAAGGGTTAGTGGAGTTTCTTACCGCCTCTGTAAAGTGTTTCCGGCTCTGGCACCGGGTGCTTATGCGTAGTGCTTGTGTCTGTATGGTTAGATTACAGTAAATATTCGAGTAGGACGTTGCTTACGGGGACCGTCTGGGACCCCCTCGACGCTTACCAAGGCTAAGCACGCTCGGCTCAGGAAGCCGATGCCTAGAAAAGTTGAGGCGAGCGTCCCTGAAAGTCTTGGAGCGTAAGCACACTGAGGGGACTCCGACCGGCGTCGTGCCTACCGTGGATGTCCCCGACGGTCATTATAGGGTACTAGGAGTTTCGCTGGAATTCGCCCGGGGAGTTTTCGTGGGAATTCAGCATCATGTAATATAGGAATTTACCGGGTTTAAAGGAATGTTTTCTCGCAGATTTAAACTTGTGTAAAGTAGGAAATTATCTAGGTTAAACGGAGTCTGAATGTTATCGAGGGATGAATCCTAAATAAGAGTTTAGAGGGCGCACAGTAGTGCCAGTTAGCTAGACGATGTTAAACTTGAGGTTAAGTTAGTTCTACTTTTTGAGTTGAAATATTAAATAAAGGTTATATCGTTAAATTAGAAGTTTCGAAGGCCACATATGATTGACCTTGAAGGAATAGTTACTCTCTCTCTCACTCCAACGATCCCGCTCCCTCTCTCATGCGGGCAAGATGAGCTGGCCTAACTGCCAGTGTAAATTAGCCGGATCCTACGGGGCTCGGATAGGGTTATCCCTATCTGGCGCCTGAGTATAAGAATAAACGGGCTTCGTGGGTTGCTCGTCTTCTGAAAGAGTGTAGCCAACAAACTCGGTCGATTCCGGGGATTGACAGCAAAGTTGAAAGAAACCTGGCAGGTAAGTAATAGCCATTGTTGTGTTATTTTTCGCAAACATGTTTCCAGCTTGGGCCACCCCCTGGTAAGCACATGTTTAACCGTGGAGCACACGATAAAATCTGGAAACTTGGCTTACAATATGTATCCTCTACGATGCCTGTGATTGTCCAGAGCGCCCCATGGTGGGGACTGGTCGAACTTGATTGGCCAATCATGTGTGGCTCGGACTTCAGAGCATCGGAGCACGAATTTGACAGCTGGTCTGCATGCCGTGTTTGCTTTGCATCTTACAAGTACAGTCTTATTTCTTAACACACACTCATACAGGAAATCTCAATTTGGTACCCTTTTTTTCCACTTCGCCACGTATTTCGCAAAATTGAGGTTCAACATCATCACATAATTTTCAGTAAAAAAATGAAATTTCGAATTGTTCTCGCTGTTCAAATGCTGTATTCTGCCATGCGCAGGTTTCTCCCTTTCGAAAAATGTATAATTTTCGTAAGAATAATGATTGCCTCAGCAAAAGGCTTATTTATTCCTCTAAATTTCATTGATCCGAGGATCGCGGAAAACCTAAGATGTTTGACAAGTTCTCTTTTTTTCGATCTCAAATGCTTGGAAAAATATATATTGAGTCAGTGCCGTACCTAAAAAAAATGCAAGTCGGATCTAACTAACACCCTTGAAGAATTCATTTACGTACAAGAAAAATAAAGAAATTTTCAATAAAATAGCGAAATGTCCAAACGAGGAAATAAATTTTCCACTACAATGGTAAATTTTCAACTGGATCAGTTGAAAAATTAATTTTTAACCAAGAGATATCGAATTTAAAAAAAAAAAAAAATTTTAACAAAGTAGTTGAATAAATTTTCAAGTAAAACGATGAATCTTTCACCAAAGAAATACAGCAGTTGAACTTTCAATTACGAAGATCAATTTTCCACAAGAAAAGGTGAATTTTACACTAAATATGATAAATTTTTCCACTAAAAATGCAATAGCTAGATTTTTAGTGAAAAACATGTAATAGTTGATATTACAACCAGAAGAAAATTTTAATTTCACAAAATAATTTTTAAAAATGTCAGGAACACGCCTATCGCAGTCTATGGATGACCCAAAAAGAGAAATGTTTTTAATTAATTTAATTTCTTCACTTCTACTCACCTACAGAAATTGCCACTAAAGCAAAGATGAAGAGCTTCATTCTGGACGTATTCCAAAATTTACTCAAAAAAATCGGAATTTAACACTTTTAGCCCAAAAAAATAATATTGTTTCTTCTTGTACTGATGTCGAGACACTGAGTTGAGGCCACTTACATACTAAAATATTCGAGAGACTAACCTTGTCACCATTTAAAATTAGTAAATCGTGACTAGAGAACACGCGTATGATACGCATTCTTTCTTATCAAGGTTTTATTCAACAGACCTTAAAATCGTTCCGAATCACACGTTTTCCAACTAAAATTTAAAATTCGACGTATTTTTCAATTGAATTTATTTTAAAACTTTTTTTATATTTTCAGGCTGAAAATTTTTATATTTTTCAGAAAATCCGTACTTTTCTCTTTAAAGTTCAAAATCTCGAATGAATATATCTTTCTTCATTGCCGGAAGAATGATTTTTTGCTGAAAATTCAATTTCGTTCTTAAAAATTAAACTATCGTTTAAAAGATCAAATTATCTGATGGCAGGAAGTTCATTTGTTTCTCATAGGATTCGTCCTTTTAGTTTCAAAATTGAACATTTTTTTCTGCCGTTGTATAAAGAGATAATTTCTTTGCTACCATTCGTTTAATTTAAAATCATGTGTTTAAACTTAATTCCCAGAACCTAATAAGATAATCCATCCGTTCTTGGTTTCGAAGTCCACTATCATATTTTTAATCCAGAGTGCATATTCTTTAGTTCAAAATGTAATCAATTTTTTTCAAATTTAACATTTTGGATGAAGATTTATGCAATTGAGAAAATTATATTCTGACGGAATAGTTGAACATTCAACAAGAAGGATAATATTTAAAAAAATAAGATTTATTTTCATCATCAAAAATTGCATCAAAGTAGTAAAATCTTCAATTAAAGAAATGAATTTTCATCCGAACCACGAGACACTTTGCAGAAATTAGTATCCTTAACTAAAAATTTGTCCTTTCAGTAACAAATTCATATTCTTGATTGAAAATTGTACTATTCAGTACAACATTAATTCTCTTAGCTCAAGATTCATCATTTCAGTTAAAAATTCATTTTCCCACTGAAAATTTAACTATTCCATTTTTTGTTAAAAATTTATCTTTTTTTGGTTGAAAGGAAAAATTGATTTTTTGCACATTTTGAAAAAATCTAAATTATGCAAAATATTATAATAAATACCATCATTATTATGTTATTATGTCTTGATTATAATATTATATTATAAATATATTAATTATTACAACAATTACAATTATGAAAAAATGTAGAGTAATGAGTAATAATGGAATAATAAGAGTAGGCCATAACAAATAATGTCACCTTCGTTTTCTAAAAATATGATTTTTTTTCTAGATAATGTGGTGTTTATTCACGAAAATGTGTTATCGTCGAAACTGTATCACCTTGCATCAAGAGAATGCTGAACAAATGGTTTGCGTGTTGAATATTTTTGTGAATGGCATGAAATAATACATGAATTTAAAAATATTCCCACTGAATAAATGTATGACCAATTATTATTTTTGGTTTTATAATTTAGCAAGTTTTCAATTTTTCATATCCGGCAATTTTATTTTCGGAATTATTATTATTTTAATAAAGTAGAAAGATTTTTATAAAAATATAAAGGATCAGCCAAGATCAAGAATTGTCTACCTTCTAGTTAGTTCACTTTTTTAGTTACGAAATTTATTTTCAAACAAGGAAAAGTAACGAATTTTCAACAACATAGCTAAATATAAAAACAAAGCAGTAAATTTCGAATCACAATGATATATTTTCGACCAAAAATGTAGTACTTTTTTGAATTAAAAAAGTGATTTTTAAATAAAAGAAAGCGAATTTTGAACGAGAAAAGAACAATTCTTCAACAAAACAGTTCAATGAATTTTCAACTAAAACGATGAATCTTCAACCTAAAAAATACTGTGGTTCAGTTTTCAGCCACGTAGTTGAACTTTCTGTTAAAAACAAATTTCAATCAAAAATGGATTAGTTGAATTTCTAGTTTGAGGAAATTCAGTTAGAAGAATGGATTTCTACCAGAAAAGGTGAATTTTCAACTCACATACTCAAATTTTTGACACAGTTACCTTGTGTCCATTTGAAATTGGTTCATCATGAATAGGAAACACGCGCATGATACGCTTTTTTATGAAGGTTTTATTTACTAGACCTCAAAAGCAGTCTGAATAATATGTTTTCAACTCGATCTTGAAATTCCACACATTTTTCAATTTAATTATTTCTAAAACTTTTTTAATATTTTCAGACTGAAAATTCTATCATTTTACAGAAAATTCGTTCCTCTGCGTTAAAAATTCAACATTTCGGATGAATATATCTTTCCTTATTGCCTGAAATTTTTAGAATAAAGATTCAATTTAGAAATTAAACTATTGCTTGAAGATTTAAATTATTCAAGGAAAGAGAATACAATTTTTTCTTACAGGGTTCGTCTTTTTTGTTTCAAAAGTCAACATTTTTGATGAATTTTTTTTACTTATTGCCTAAAAAATTATTCTTAGTTGAAAATTTCTCCATCTTGTTGATTTTTTCTTTAATTAGGTTTGTGAAATAAAAATGGAACTGTTACATTTGTAGTTGAAAAGTTAATTTTATTTGTTCAAAATTTAATCTTCTTTGCTGAAAATTAATTTTTTTGGAAAATCCAATAGGTTTATTAAAAATTAATTCCTTCTCGATTGAAAATTTATCTTTCTTGCTGAAAATGTACCTGCTGTGTTCAAAATTCACCTTTTTGGTTGAAGATTCATCACTGTAGTGAAAAATTCATTTCTTGACTTATAAATGTAACTGTTGAATAAATGTAATGTTAACGTAAATATTAGGAGTTCAACTACTTTGTCGGAAATTCAGTTTCTTTCGTTGAAAATTCATAATTTTAGTTGAAAATTCAAAAATGGATAAAAATATTATCTTTTTGGTTTAAAATTGAACTAGTTTGTTGAAAATTCGTTTTTTATTATTTTTGAAAATTCTTCTTTTTGGCAGAAAATTAATTTTCCCAGTTGAAAAATTATATTTTAGTTTGAAAATTCAACTATTTTGTCAACAATTTTTTTTTTAATTAATTTGGGTACAAACTGAAAATCAAACTATTCAATTTTTGCTGAAAATTTCATTTTTTTTTCTTTTAGGAAATGAATTGATTCTCTTAATTGAAAACTTAACTATTCCATTGTTCTGGGAGAAATTATTATTTCCGATTAATCTTTTGAGTTGAAATTTTGCCTTATAATTAAAAATAATACATGCGAAATGAATTCATAGAACCGAATAAAATAATCTCATATATTTTCGGTGCAAAAGTCTACCATTATATTTTTAACTCAGATTGCATCTTTTTTGGTCCAAAATTCAATTCAGTTGTTAAAAATTCTACATTTTGGATTAAATGTTATTTAACTGAAAAAATGAGTTTTTGAGGAAAAACTTAAATATTCAACAAAAAAGATAATATTAAAAACAAGAAGATTAATTTGCAATAACAAAATATCCACCAACATAGTGAAGCTTTTAATCAAAGAAATTAATTTTTGTCAAAAAATAATTGATATTTTTTAGTTAAATATTAAACTGTTTGGTGAGAAATAAGGCTGCGTCTAGTCATCTTGGAAATTTGGAAAGACGTGTTTGAAAATTCTACTATTTACTCCAAGTTAATATTCTCAATTTGAGATTCACCATTTTACTTAAAATGTAACTTTTTCATTTTTGGTAGGAAATTTATCGTTTATGGTCAGAAAAAAACATGTCTTTTGCAGATTTAAAAAAATTCTGAATTATGCAAAAATTTAGGAAAAATATTATAACCATCATATTATTAAAATATCATAAGTATAATAATATGTTATAAATATAACAATAATTATAGTAATTACAATTATCGAATAATTCGAAGTAATAAAAAATAACAAAAAGATAGAAGTAGACCAGAAGAAATAATGTCACCTTCGTTTTTGAAAAACAAGATTTTGTTTTCGAAAATGTGGTGTTTATTCAAGAAAATGTGTTATTATTGAAACTGTATTACCTTACGTCAAGAGAATGTACATTAGAGAGTTCCCGTATTGAACATATTTTTATTACTGGAATAAATAAATAATCGAATATAAAATATTACATGTAATAAAAATGTTTTCCTAAAACAAATGTATTAATTTACTATTTTAAGCTTTATAATTTAACAATTTGTGCCGGCAATTTTCTTTTAAAAAAATTTCTCTATCGGGAATTTTCAAATTCGGTAAAATCCTAAACTTTAGGTAATTTTATCATTCTGAAATTTTCCAGTTCTGGAATTTCAAACTGTTGACAATTTTTTAACAACAGGAATTTTATAATTTAAATATTTTCTCCTTCGAGAATTCGAATGATTTCATTAATTAATTATTGATTTTATGGGACGAACAAATAATAAAAAACGCAGCACTGTGAAATTCCCGAAAATACTTTTGATTCACCTAGAATTATTTTAAATTGATCTTAGATTCTTATTAGTTTCGCAATTTTTGCCAATTTTTTATATTTTTTTCTAAAATCACGCCAAATTCAATGGATTTTGATAATATTTTATTTTACTCATTGTTTTTTTTGTACATTATTTTTTTCAATGTACGTATCTTACTTTTTAACACCTCCACGCACTCCTCCAACCAGTGCTCCACTCTTGCATCCCCCTTCCTACACTTTTTCCCTTCCTCGTGCATCCTTCTCACTTCATCCATCTGGAGTCCATTCGTTCTAAAGTATCTTTCCCTCTCAACCTCCATCTTCCCACCCGCTCTCCTGTTCTCCTTCTCCCACCAACACTCCCTAACCAGCCTACTTCCCTCCTTTTCCAAAAATTTCTCCTCATATTTACACGCCCGGCTTCCTGCTAGAATCCCTACACTCCTTCTCCCCGTCTCCCTCCTGACAATATAATTAGGCGTGTTCCTTGCCAACCCCAGTGTCCGCTTCGCATACCTCTCCTGCGTTCTATTTACCTCTTCACTTTCCTTCCACCCCCACACCTCTACTCCATACAATAGCACACTCACCACTAGTGAATCAAACAATTTCATTCTCCTTCCAAAATCATCTGCGAATAACTTCTTTCCCAACCCCCACACCTGCCTCATCACGACATTTGCCCTCCTCACTCTCTATTTTATGTGACCATCCACTCCCCCATTCCTTCGAAGCACAAAGCCCAGGTACACAAACTCTTCCACCTCCTGCATCTCCTTTCCCTTCCACTTCCACTCCCTTCCCTTATCCCTCCCCCCTCATTTTCTGAACACCATAACCTTGGACTTTTCAGCATTCAGCTCTAACCCCTTTTTATCCAGGTATCTTCTCAACCTCTTCATCATCTCCTTCAAGGCCTTCTCGCTGCTTGCCAGCAACACTATGTCATCTGCATATGCTAGCGACCAAATTCTATCCCCTCCTGTCCTGACTCCTCCTACCACCCCGGCCTTCAGCTTACTTCCCATATCCACAATTAAAATCGCAAAAAAGCTTTGGGCTAAGTGGACACCCTTGCCATAACCCCCTATCCATCCAGAATCCCTCCGAAATACCCTCCCCTCCTCTTACCTTGTCTTTGGTCTCTTCATATATCTCCCTTACCCTTTTAATTAGGCCTCTCTCTACTCCCCTATCCTCCATCGCCTCCCACAATCTCCCCATATCCACCGACGGAAACGCGCCTTTGAGATCCACAACAAACGCGTACACTCTCGTCCCCTTCTTCGCTAATTCTCTACCCACTACGTGCTGCAGAACGTAGAATCTCTAACCCCCGTTATAATTTCCTCACTAGCCCTTCCTTTATTCTTCATTCTGACCGCCTCCTGGAGTCTCCACTTATACCCCCTTGGCAGCTTTGGCTCTATTCTGTCCCATTCCTTTCTTTCTACCCACGTCTCTACCAGTCCCACAACATCAAATTCCTGGATATACCTCCAGAACTCCTCATCCTTCTTCCTTATCGCTGCTACGTTCCAATGCAGCACCTTCTCTACTCCTCTATCCTGCATTACCCCCACCCCCCTACTGCCTACGATACAAATTCCCCTGCTCTTCCTTCAATACCTCTTTCTCCGCATCCCACACCCACATTTTCTCATCTATTTTTATTTACTGATATCCTACCTTCGCCGATCTCCCTTCACTCCTCTCCCTTCTAGCCCTGTCGTTCAGCATTCTCTGCACATCCCTTTCCTTTCTCGTTAAATCGTGATCGATCAAAACTCCCTTATCCTTTATCCTATTCTTATTTCTTATTACCCCCAACTTTTCTTTCCAGCTCTCCATCTCCACAACCACCACTTCCTTGTCCTTTCTCCCCTCGAACTTAACTTTCCCTACCCTGCCTTTAACCCATCCTATGCTCTGTAGCAGCGCTTCCACACCCCCTCGTTATTCCCCGCTCTTTAACTTCAACCCTTTTACCACAATATTATTCCTCCTGTCTGCCTTCTCTTTTCTCTCCATTCTCAACTCCATCACCTTTAACCTTTCCCTATCCGCCATCTGCTCCTTCTCACTCCTACGCTCTCCCACTTTCTCTTCTATCATATTTTCTACCTTCTCCCAAATACCTTTAATTTCGCTCCCCCCGCCTCCGTCTCCTACTGCCATTTCCGTCCTGCCCTCCGTCTTCTCAAGCCCTTTTTCCGTCCTATCCTTCCACACCCTAATTTTCTCTTCCATCTGCTTTATTTTAACTTCCTTTTCTTTGCTTTCCCTCTCTAACCCCTCTACTCTCTCCCTCATATCTTTCATCTCCTTTTCCCATTTCTCATCTCTAATTCTCAGGTCCTCCCTCATGCCTTCCATCTGCTCTTTAGTCCGCCTTACGTCGACCCTCAGCCCCCTGATCACGCCTATTAGCATACCGAGAGCCTCCTTCTCCACATTTCCCTCCATTTTTTTAGGGGGGGGGGGGGGTCTCTAATAGTTCTCCCGCTTTTTTTAAACGGACCCTCTACCACGCTTTTGTCCGGACTCCCTTGGCTGTCTCTCTTCCTCTTCAAGAGATCCTCCCCGTCACTTGCGCTCGACGTTCTCTCCTTCGCCTTCTCTCTTCCTTCGTTCCCCCTGCCCCGCTTTTCCGCCTCCGTGACGCGCCACTAGCCACCAAGTCACGGGCTGTTGGCCGTCGTGGCACATGGAAAATTTTACTTCCCGGCAACTTCACTCTCACTGCCCACATCCTGCTCTGCCGCCGGTAACTGGGACCTCTCAATGCAGTCCCCTCCGCAACCGCCAGATGTCTCTGCAGGATGCTGTCTCTATTACCGCCAAATTTTCCCTTTATTTCCCTTTATTTCTTTTTTTTTTTTCAATTCCTCACAGCCCTTGCAGACACCCCTTTTCCTCACTTAACATCCCCTCAAATTTTCAAACTCCACCCTTGATCCTCGAAGTCCCAAGACTCCTGCCCACGAATTCCCCCGATTCCTTGCTGACCTAACCTCACTTTCTCAATTTGCTTAAATCCCACCTAACACCTACGATCAAGATTACTTTTATCTCCCCAATGCACCCCACACAACCCTACTCACCTCCTCGGTTTTCACCCTCACACTCCACTCACACCTGCCACACAAATTCCGTAAATCCTCTCACCACCTGACACTCACGACGTTCTCACTTACGCCACCAACATGCAACTCCCCATTTCCACCTTAGTATATCGTGACCAATCGTGACGGCATTTTATGTCAAGTATTTCCTAGCGAGAAATCTAACGGTGACCTCAGATTTGACCTTGAAACTCATTCTCAAGGTAATTTTGAGGTGAACCTTGTTGTTGCAAATGGGAGCCCCTATTTTTGGTGCTAGAATCGAAAAGAGCGGGAAATGTTAAGTTTAGTTGTGCGTCGATTAAAAATTAATTTCTTCGCTTGAAAATCAAACCATTTTGTGTAATTTTATTTGTTTGTGGAATGTTAATTTTTCGACGGAAAGCTTAAGTATATACTACACTTTTCATTTGAAAACTGCATTTTTTCAAATGAGAATTCGTCTCTTTACGTTTAAAATTATTCTTTTTGGTTGAAAAATAATTTTTTTTTGAAAATTCATCTATGTGCTTGCAAATTCATTTACTTTTTGACGGAAATTATTCTTCTTGTTTGAAAATTTATCCATTTTAGTTAGTAATTTGTCTATTTTGATTAAAAATTAATTTTTTGGGATGAAAATGTAACTATTTTGTAGAAATTTTTTGTTGTAAAAAAATGTATTTTTCTAACCTTGAACGTGAGTATATATTAATGTGAAATTATACAAACTTAATTTTTTTCAATGATTTATTCACACATCAAGCACTTTTAATGTTTAAAAATTGTTCATGATTTATTGAAATGAATACCAGGATTTAATAAATTGAAACTCATACCCAAAAATAATAAAAAATAGAAAAGTAACTTTTGGATGTCCCAGGTGTTAAGGCGACGGGAAACAGTTACAACAATGTAATATCGGAAGTGACCTTAAAAATCTGTGTTGAAGATGGAATTTTTGGAAAAAAATCGTTTATTCAATACCAAAAATACTTAGATTCTACATTTTATGTGCTTTACATGTTTTTATATAGATTTTTGCATGCCCAATGCGAATATGACATGTAAATCGTTTTAAGACAAAATCCAAAATGGCGGATCCAATATGGCGGACCAAAATTGTGAAAGGAAACCGATGTGACTAAAATTTACTACAAGGGGGGTTTTCGGGTCGCTGACTTCAAATTCGGGGTCAAAATTCGAAAAATTCAAAATGGCGGATCCAATATGGCGGACTAAAATTGTAAAAGGAAACCGATGTGACTAACATTTGCTACAAGGGGGTTTTCGGGTCACTAATTTCAAATGCAGGGTCAAAATTGGGAAATTCAGAATGGCGGATCCAATATGGTGGACCAAAATTATAGAACGAAATTTATTCGACTCAAAATAGCCTATCGGAGGGTTTTTAGGTGGCTGATTTGAAATCCAAATTCAAAATTCCAGAATTCAAAAAAGCGGACAATTCTGTTTTTTTGCACAATTTTGGTCCACCATTTTGAATTTTCAAATTTTGACCCCGGATTTGAAATCAGCGACCCGAAAAACCCCCTTCTGGCAAATTTGAGTGAAATTGGTTTCCTTTTACAATTTTGGTCCGCCGTATTGGATCCACCATTTTGTTTTCTTAAATTTTGACCCCGGATTTGAAATCAGTTACCCAAAAAAAAACGTTTGTAGCCATTTTTAGTCACATCGGTTTTCCTTTACAATTTTGGGGCGCCATATTGTATCCGCCATTTTGAATTTTTGAATTTTGACCTTGGATTTGTAATCAGCGACCTGAAAACCCACCTTGTAGCAATTCTTAGTCACATCGGTTTCCGTGTTACAATTTTGGTCCGCCATATTGTACCCGCCATTTCGAATTTTCGAATTTTTACCATGGATTCGTAATCAGCGACCTACAGACAGACGGACAGACTACAGACTACAGACAGACAGACACCTTAGTAAAAATCGTTTTTTCTAGCTCAGGGGGTCTCAAAACGTGGAGATTTGATGAAAACCGACAAAGTCAAATTTTACATAAAACCAATACCTTCTCATTAGAATGAAAATGTAAAAATATTTAATGTGAAATGCAATAAAAATTAATAGATATTTTTAAGACGAACATCTTGAGTTCTTAACATTTCTCTGTATCTTGCATAGTTTGATCGGAAAATATGATTTTATATTATTAATAACCTGCGGATGTTTCTTGTCTTTAAAATGTTTTTAAGTGTTCGTATACCTAAAAAAATACCAAATTGCTTGTAACTTGCTTTGCATGATTCGCTTTAAAAATAGTCACTATTCGCCGGACTATGTGTTTGACAACTTTTCCAAGGAGGGACAAAAATGATTTTTTGTAATTGTTTTGAATTCTCGAACTAGTTTTTTTTTCTCAGAAATTTGACATGATGCATTATTTTCATTTTACGCTTCGCAATCTACGTTTAAAAAAAAAACTTTATAGAAATTCTTTGGACTTTCCGTTCATCACAAAATTAGTGTAGGACTGTGAGTGAGCGCCAAGTCCAGGGTCCCCGATCTGCAGTGGCGCGTCATGGCGAGTCGAGCGCTCAAGCGTAAATACTCAAACCTCGATATCTCGGAAACTAAGGCCCATTAGATTGAAAGAAAAAATACAGTGTTTGTTTTATTCATAGAAAAGTATATTTAAATTTATTTCCATAAAACCAATACCTCTTCCTCAGGATGAAAATGTAGAAATTTGATCCTTTCTTTAGTTTATAACGTCATTTTTCACGATTAAAACAAAAACTGCACGTCTTACGAACAAATATTCACAAAAAATGTGTAAATCTTTCTTGGATAGATAATTTTTGGCTGATCATCCTTCTTCGTATCTTGAATAGTCTTAATGCAAAATGAAATTTTTTATTTTATTTTTTATATGTTTCATGGTATCAATATTTCAATTTTTGATTTTTCAAAAAAATTTAGAATGTTGTTATGATAATCTTGTAAGGCTTGCAAAAGGCAAGTTTTTTCTTCCAAGGACTATTTTTTATATCGCTCGTTACTAAAACTATCATTAAATTGAGTAAAAATTTTCAAAATTCGAGTGAAATGAAAACAATAAAAACAATATTAATGAAATTCCCGTGAAAGAAAATATTTCCAATTCAATAATTCCGGAAATAAAATTGTCGACACAGAAGAATTTTTCAATTATAAAATTCCTGAATATGGATAATTGGAAAATCATTAAATCATACATCAAAAAATAATAAATAATAAATTTATTGAAGAAACTTATTTTTCACTCCATGTATTATTCCATATTTGGTTATTTATTTATTTCATTAACAAAAATATACAATATGGAAACTGTCTGTCCCAGATTCTCTTAAAGCAAGGTAATTCAGTCTTGACGATGACACATTTTTATGTATAAATATCTTATTTTTGAAAACAACGTATTTTTCGAAAACGAAGGTGACATTATTTCTTGTGGCCTACTTTCATCTTTTCGTTATTTTTTATCACTCCAAATTATTCGACAATTTTGATTATTATAATGATTAATATATTAATAATATATTATCGTGATTTAAATATTGTAATAATTACAATATCTATTTTAATTTTTTCTTATAATTTAGAATTTTTTGGCAAATGTGTAAAAAACGATTTTTCTTGGTGGCCAAAAAAGTTGAATTTTAAATAAAAAATGGAATATTTGAATTTTCAGTGAAAAAAAGAATGATCAACTAAAATAATGAATCTTAAACTAAGAGAACCAGCTTTTAC
>CAKNXH010000947.1:129948-191563 GCA_932178445.1 Andricus quercusramuli
TACAGTCTGCGCGAATTCAATACGATGATCCGGCGAAAGTCTCGTGCACCCTGAGGACACGGAGCGACCCAAGGACGACCGCCTTCTGCATTCTTCCTGCAAGTGTCTCAGCATTTTGTTGACACGCAGGGATGCTTTTCAGGCTATTAACAAGTGAAAACTTGGCACCTCCAAGAGCACCGATGATGAGGACGATCAGCTTAACAGAATATTCCGGGTATAACCGTCGCAACTCCCTTATAAGGTCTTTATACCTATCTTTCTTTTCGTTCTCCTTTGCTATGACGTTTTTGTCCGCTGGTGCCGAAAATTCGATAACGAACATGGTTCGTTTCTCGAAGTCAAGAAGAACCATGTCAGGCCTTGAGTGCGCAACGGAAACAATTGTCGAAAATATGAAGTTCCAATATATGCGGCACTTCTCATTTTCGGCAATTGACTCTATTGCTCTAGGAGCGCTTAACAAAGAGGTATTTGGGCTAATGCCGCAAGAGCGACAGAGATGGTAATAAAGCACTCTCAGTGCCGCATTGTGCCTTGGGATGTAGGTTGTTCCCGCATGAGTTGGACAACTAGATAGCATGTGTCCTAGATGCTCGGGGTTTTCATGATACTCTCTGCAGCTATCATCGGGAATATCTTGGCTCAAAATGTGGCGACGGTATGCTAGAGTGGAAATGACACCATCTTGACATGCTGAAATGAAACCCTCTGTGCCCGACTTCAATCCGGGTGATCTAAGGAAAGCAAACGTCAGCTCATAGGACATCGACTGATCTTCCACATTTCTGTGGAAGATACCGTGCATATTTTTCGAAAACGCAGGTGACATTAAATTCTTATAACCTTTTCGTTTTTTTTATAACTTCAAATTATTCGACAATTTTAAATATCATAATGCAAAAAACAATTTTTCTTTTTAATGGAAAAATATGAATTTTCCATAAAAAATGGAGTAGTTGAATTTCCATTAAAAGAATTAATTTTTAACTAAAATGAAGGATCTTCAGCTATGAAAATCATCTTTGCTAAATAATAGGATTTTCTAACAACAAGATTAATTTTCTTCTCAAAAGATACATTCTTAATAAAGTTTAACAATTTCAACGAAGTGTCTCGTCGTCTCGAAATTCGGGATGAGTATTAATATATTTTTCGTAAGCTTGGCTAGTCCTCCCGAATTTTCAGGACGACTAGACGCAGCCTAGTTTCTGATAAAACAGTTTAATACTCGAAAGAAAATATTAATTCACAACAAAAATTCAATAGAGTAATTTTCAGTTGAAAATTTATTTTTAGCGAAAAAAATAAAATAAAATATACAAACTTTCAATCAAAGTAATAATTTTTCAACTGAATTTATGAATCTCAAGTTTAATTTTCAACTCTTTCAATTCTTTTCTTGAAGCAGAAATTCATTTGTTTTTCTAATCAAAAAAATTTCATTTTATCTTTCAGTCAGAAATATTAACTTTTTCAAAAAAGTCAATAAAATTTTCAAACTGAATAATTAATTTTCTTTTCTAACAATGAATATTTAACCAAAAACGTAAATTTTTAACATAGTAGTTGAATTTTCGACAATGGGAAAAAATCCTCAACCAAAAAAGAAAGAGTTTTCAGTGAAGCTATTCGATTTAAAAAAAAAAAAAAATAAATGAATGTTCAAGCAAGAAGATGAAGTTTTTAACAAAAAAAGTTGATTTTCCAACTCAACATGATTCATTTTTCAACTCAGAATGTAACAGTCCCATTTTCAATTAACAAACTTAATTTTCAACAAATAGAAGAAAAGAATTCCAACAAGATAGAGACATTTTTAACTAATGTAAGAAATATTTTCTCTCCCTAGGGATCGCGGGATCTTGTAGCTGGTGGGAGGGTTTACGGGGCTCATTAGACCACAGATCTGAAATAGGTGAACCTGAGGGGCTGCATCGCGAGGTGTGGCTGTTCTGGGGAACTGACAGCCTCAGGTCAGTGAGCCTTAAACTAAGGAGCGATCGTTTCAGGGGGTAATGGCATAGCCCACTGGAATATCGAGAGCGCGAGTTCTCATGCTCCCAAGGTGAGATGTAATTGCTTTGTCAAGAGCTGAATGGCACCAGGGTCAGAAAATTCTTGAACACCCCGGCCTGCCCCCCTCCATAGAGGTGGTCGGACGGGGGTTTTATTTGAGGTGCATAACGAAGACTTTGGGACACCGGGTAGAAACCGACAGTACTGCGACACGGCCCCTGCAAGCAGGGCTCTGTGGGGGCTGTTTCTTATTTCCCTTGCTTCCCGTGGGACAAAATGTTTCCCAAAAAACCCAAGAAAACAAAAATAAACTATGAGGGATCCGCCTCGGCACCTAAACTTAACCCACCGCCAAATTTGGGAGGTTCAGTAGGAGACAAGCCATCAGAGGCGGTGCAAAATAGTGATGATAGTGGACAAAATTTTGTCGGAGCCGTAGCACTGCAGCTAACGAAACTATCCATAGGGAAGAGGCACCGTAGCGAAGCACAAAGTAAGAGAGCACTCAAGGCGCGTCTCGCAAACAGCAGCCAAGGCTCCTCACAGAGGGTAGTGGCTGCGGAAACTTTACACGGAGTAACTCCTCAGGTTTATTCCATGAACAAGAGGAAGAAGGGCTCTAGAGAAACTTTCCCAAACAGGAAGTTGAAACGGCAGAAGGTTCTGGTAACACAGGGCCTTACTTTCTCGCAGGTGGCCAACAACGCCCTGGTGAGAGTTGTCGTTGCGTCGAGCTGACCTGATAACTGTCTATCTCTCGAGGATTCGGACATGTTGAGAGATGAAATTTCGAAAGAAATTGACGCGATACCTCGCGCGAGACGCACCCCCAGATTCAACGACATCTTCATTAGGTCGGGAGCTATCGTTGTGGAGAAAACCCCAGCTTTCAGGCTTAAGGAAGGTCTGGACTTGGAAGTCAAGGGGACGGCATGTCTGCAAAGTTACCGCAGGGCGACCATTCTGATGCCCGGCAACCCTCATGCAAGAACCCTGGTTATACAGGAAAAGGATTTGCGGCTTGTCAGGATGTGGCTCCATATATAACGGTCCACGCGAAAAACCGCCAAGGGCATGCATAGCCCTCAAGGGTAAGGATGCGATCTTGTTGCCTAAATTCTGTTCTAGAGATGTCGCCGTTATCAAGGCGAGCCTCAGGGGTAGTACCGGAGAAAGCCTGAAGGTTTTTATTGCCTCGTCTTATTCCCCTTCGCTATGCTGAAACACTAATAGAGGGAAACAAGAAATAACATTATAACTGGTTTGGGAATGCAAAAATGCATTGAACCAACTTGCAGAAAGAAACAAAGTGGCTCTCATATGAGTCTCTGGTCACACACGGATAAGGAGGAATGCGTTTCATACGTGTGTTTCCTATTCATGATACACAAATTCTCAATGGAGACAAGGTGACTGTCTCAAAAATTGCAGTATGAATGATCACGTAAGTTCGTCCAATGTTTTATTTAAAATTTCACACTAAACTTTGAGATGAAGGTTTCCCCTTCCCACCCTTCTATTCCACCCCACAATTGTCTACTCCTTTTCGGCTTTCCCTTACCCTTCATTACAGCCCCTTATCTACTGACCCTTTCTCAATACCTGTACTGCGCTTTTCATACACTTTTAACTCTAAATTACTCCGCATCCTTCTACCCGTACTTACTCGCAGAGTAACCCAAACCCCACTCACATGTCATACTTCTTCACCCCAACTGTGCTCTACACTTGGCGCTCAAGCTATAAAGCCTATTATGCCATAACCGTGTTTATTCTCAAATAAGTACTTCGAATCCGGCCATCCTTCGCTGAGTGTTTTTGGATCACGGTGGGTTCCGTCGTTGTCAACGTTCTGAGATTATACTTCTCAGGTGCCAGGCATACCTATTGCACAGTAAATAGCGTCCATCTTTGTTGATCAGGCAAAATGATCCGCACCCACTCTGCAATTCGGCAGTCTCCCTAGCCTCCCTAAGATTCCTCGGAATCGGCCAGCGACCATCGAGCGTGGTGCTCCCTGTGGGAGCCCCAAGCGCAAGAAGAACGCTGACTCATTTTCTGGTCTCCTCAAAATCGGCTTCAGCCCCCAAGGCTAGTCCCCTCGACCCGGAGCCCAACCTTCGTACGACACAAATTTTTTCTGAGGAAACCTACAGTTTGAGGTGAGTTCCGAACGACCGAAGCCCCGGTATAAGTACATAGAAGAATCTCCATTGGTACCCGGCTCATGGATTGAACCCAAGACCTCCTGCATGGAATCGAATAAGCGTCTTATCTCCTGGATTATTTAAAACTTCGAATACTGATCTATCCTAATTCATAAGAATTCGAATGGATAGACGTAAGTTTTTGGATTTCAAATTTTTATTTTTTATTTTTATAGTGTGCAATTTTTATTGTAACGACTTTGAAATTCATCTCCCAAACGTTAATTAACGATGTCGGATTTCACAAAATGAAAATAAATTTTTTCTCGTAGCGACATGCTTCTGAGGAATCATTTTGATGAATTATTTTTAAAAAAATTCATTCTTCACTAATTTTTCAAACTCCCCCACCGATCCCGAAAAAAACAAGGTATAAAATGTAGCTGATTAAATGGATGGGTCTACTACTTTTTTAATACAAATTAAAAATCTCAATAAAATCGATTTCTATGAATTAGATGTATTTTCATTAAAAAATTGAAATTTCTGTCAAAAATTGGACGCATTAATTCACTTTTTTTTTAAAGTTGTAAAGATTAAATTTATAATACTCAGGCGCAAAACATCACTAAAAGTTAGAAAAATAATCATAAACAATTTACGATTCACCAGTGCGAAATTTCAAGAGTAGAATTATCAATACTAAACAAAAAGTTAAAGAAGAGACTTTTAAAGTGATAAGCCGAAGGTGCATGTCTGATTGATTCAGGTATCTTATTCCAAAGACGCGCTCCCCTCACTATAAAGGATCTTTGCAATTTACAAGATTAGTGTCGAGGAACTGTAAGGACCGTTTTTCTTACACGAAGCCTAGACTGAGCAGGTGAAGTCACATTTCTGTTTTCAAAAAGATCTAGAAGATATTGAGGGGTTTTATTAAAAAAGAGATTAAAAATTAAATTGCCCATAAAAAATTGTCTTCTATTAGCCACATTGAGAAATCCCGCCCGTTGCCGATATAAAGTAATGTGCTCATATTTCGGGACATCATAGATGAATCGTATATAGGCATTAAATGCTCGCTCCAATTTATAGTTCAGCTCATCTGTGATATGGTCATACAGTACACACCCATAATCAAAAAACGGGAGTATAAGATTCTTAACAAGAAGAATCCGAGTTGAAGTAGGCAAGGATTCCTTGTTCCTTCTATGCTGTTGGAGTATTCTGAAAGTATTCCTCGAGATTTAAAAAATTTGCTCTTTCCAGGAGAGAGTACGGTTGAGGATATACCCCAAATCTCTCACCGAATCAACAAAGGGAATGTCAAGGCCATCAACCTTGAGCTGAGGCAGGGAACCTAATGTAGCAGCGGACGGGAAAGAGGACTGTACTATGACAATTGCTTTAGTTTTCAAAGGCTTCAGCTTTAACCTATTGTCAAGTGCCCAATGGTGCACAATATTAATATCCTTCTGAACCTGCGCAATGAATCTATTAATGGAAGAGATAGGACCAGAGATATACAGTTTAAAATCATCCGCATATTTATGGTATCTGCAATGCTCAAGATCACAACCAAGGACAGAAGTGTACAGTCCAAAAAGGAGGGGGGCAAGAGTGCACCCCTGAGGCACACCACTCTTGACCCCCACCCAATCGGACCGCTCATCCTTATCATTAAGCACTTGCTGAAAACGGTTTTTCAGGTAGGACTCAAACCACACAATTGCGGTACTAGATAAATTAAAGTTACGAAGTTTATTTAAGAGAAGTTCATGATCAACAGTATCGAAAGCTTTAGAAAAGTCAAATAAAACAACTATTGTTATTTCCTTATTTTCGATAGCGATTTTAGTGTCTGAAGTAACTTTGAGGGAGGCTTTTAATGTGCTGTGCTTAGCCTGAAAGCCCGATTGTAGCGGATCAAGTAGCCTGTTTAAATCTAAGTAATTCGTAAGCTGCGAATGCACAATACGTTCGAGCGGATTGGACATAGCACAAAGTATCGAAATCGGCCGGAAATCATTGGGAGAAGAGGGACTAGAAACCTTAGGTATAGGGCGGATCAGCGCATGTTTCCATAGTTTAGGGAAAATTCCTACTTGAAGAGAAGAGTTATAGATGTGAAGGAGTATAGGGAATATTAGAGGAAGCGCTATTCGAATCATCTCTATGGAAATACCATCTGTTCCTGAATCATTAGTTTTTATTTTAAAAATGTTCTCAAAGAGAACTTCAGGTGTTATGTCTGAAAAAAAGAAATCCGTATCTTGAAAAGTGGAGCTTGCCTGATCTGCTATAAGGTATGTACCAGAGTTGACGGAGTTACAGGGTGGTAGATTCGTAAATGCTTCTAATAAATCATTTGGTGGGAACGTATGAGCTGAGGCATCATCCTTAAGTGGTATTAAATGTAAGCGTCTAAGTAAGTGCCAAATATTCTCATTTTTATTCTTATTCTTTATAGAATTATAATTATACTGATTATACGAATCCCTGATTTTAGTTTGAACTAAGTTCCTAAGCTGACGAAACTGAGCTTGTATCAGCGGATTTTTAGTTTTTCAAGAGTTTTACACAAGTAGATTGCTGTAGTAACTTAACCACCAAAATTGGTGGGATGTTCCGTGATGTGGCATTACTTGTAGAAGCTCTAAGGCGGTAAATAGAACAAATATCATTCTTTGTGAGGGGCACTTCCAAAGCTTCAGCAATCTCGCAGAAAAAAGCAGGCAAATCCTCTAGTGGTTTGACGGGTAAACCGTGAACCTCAAGTGTTGAAGAAAGCGCATTTTGTTCTAAGTAATTACATCTACTCATCAAACCAGAAGCTCGAGTCTTCAAAACACTATTCTCATCTAACACAGATTCAGAATCCGCTTGAAGCTTAATGATACCTGTTACATTCGAGGACATGGTCTCCTCTAATACTGCAATGGGGGAAGAATTTTTAACGATATCAACTTTTAATCCTTTCATGGCTACTTCAAGTGTATTATTAAATGCAATTTGTTTAGCCTCAAAATCTTCCAACAGGGAAGTGATTTTTTGAAGGCCAGACTCCTGTCCCTTAGCAATAGCATTAGAAATTAGTGCTTCAAATCCTGGCCCCAGCGTGACAGAAGACATCCCTGGCTTGTTGACATCTCCCTCGGACGAAACAGAGAGAAGAGACGCACGATGACGAGTATTTTCCTTACTAAAAGATTTGGAGCAATTAGTGCACTTCCAAGCCTTTTGTTTTTTCTTGATGCTTTCCAAATCTTTCGTTGACAAATTCAGACAGGTCATATGTGTAAACACACTACATTTTCCACAAACCAAAGAGTCCGTCGACCCTCGCACAATTGCACCATTGCAAGCAGCACATGCCACCATATTCAAAGCGTAACCCGCACGAAACTCCAATGTTGAAAGGTGAAATAAATCGATTAACTAAGTGAAATCCACAAAATAAAATACCCTTATTTATTCACTAGGGTAAGATGAACACCACTAACCATTTATAGCACCAGCAGTTCTTTAGTACATCCGTAAATTTAACTGATGTAACGGAGCGATATACCACACGTCATGTGTAAACGGCCAGGGCCGCAACTCATTTAACAACCGTTTTAACAACAATTTAACCGCAACAAACATTTAAAAAAACGAATAAATTCAAGAACTATTTGTAAGATTTGAAGAGATTCATAAAGAATTTTAAACTTTGAAAGATTTTACGAAATGTAGATTTTCGAAGATTTGAAACAAAACTTCCGAAGCTTTAAAATAATTTCGAAAGGCTCCAACAAACTGATAATACTTTCTTTCTTGTCAGTATATGCAATATTTGTATGACTGAACAAATTTTGAAAGGCATTTACTGTTACAACACATAAGACAAAAAATATTACTTAACGGCGAAGAGGAGCGTCGAAGTAAATGTAATAGTTTGTTACATGGGGTGAGGGGGGAGGGGTTAAAAAACGTCGAAAATAACCTTACATAATATGCGAACGCTCCCTAAATGTGTCTCGAATTTAAATGATTGTTTCTGATTAAAAGAGACTTCTTTCGTTCAAAGAACTATTTCTTGGTTCCAGAAGAAGTTTTTATTCAAATTATGAAGATTCTCTTTATTTTCTAGGGCTTCGTGGTCTCGGGCAGAAACTCTTATATTTACGGTCAGGTATCCACTGTACCCTTTGCCGGAAGGGGTAGTACTTTGGTTACTTTTTGGGTTTACTTTGGTACTTTGGTTGAAAATTACTCTTTTTCCCAAAAAATTCAACTAATATGTTAAGAATTTACCTTTCTGGTTGAAGATACATAGTATTGCAAGAGAAAATTAGTTTCCTGTTTGGAAGTGTCTTTTTAAAAATTCTTTGGTGATTTGGTTGAAAATTGAACTGTTTCGTTGGAAAGTCCTTTTATTTTTTTGTAAGTGGGAATTCTACTTTTTGGCAGAAAATCATTTCCGCCAGTTATAAATGTATATGCTTATGAAAAATATTTCAACACTCATTCCGAATTTCGGGACGACGCGACGAGACACTTCGACGAAATTGATGTACTTCATTAAGAATGTGTCTTTTCAGAAGAAAATTAATCTTCGTATTAGAAAATTATATTATTTAGTGGCAGATAATTTTCATAGTTGAAGATTTATCATTCTAATATATGATAATTATCATAGTATCATTATATCTCAATAACAATAATATATTATCATTATATTAATCATTATTTTATTAAAAATTGTCGAATAATGTTAAGTGATAAAAACTAACGAAAAGAGGAAAGTAGGCCATAAGAAATAATGTCACCTGCGTTTTCGAAAGATATGTTATTTTCAAAAATGAGGAGTTTATACATGAAATTTCTTATCATCGAGACTGAATTACCTTGAATCAAGAGAATCTGAAAAAAAAACAGCTCCATATTTAATATTTTTTCTTAATGGAATAAATGAATAATCAAATATGGACATTAGGTGAAAATGTATTCATTTAATGAATTTATTATTTATTATTTTTGGACTGATTATTAGTTTTAAGGGACAAATGATAAATCCTAGGAAATGAAATTTTGTCTCTTTAAAATTACCGGAAAAGAAAATATTCGAATCAGAAAAATCATTCTTAATTCGCTTAATTTTGTTGTTGTTGCATTTTTGCATTAAGAGACATTTTTTAGATTTTTGTTATATCAAATTCTAAAAGTAATTTTCAAAAATAGATTTGTTACCCGAAAATTCTCGTTGCAACAATAAACCATTTCTTTGAAACAAAGACTTTTCATTGAATTTGTTAATTTTTTTTATATTGTTTTCAACTCAATCCAATTTTGAAAAAATGAACAGTGAATTGTTATGTATTTTATCGACATTTTCTTCATTCTCTTATCGTTCTTGAGAAAATTAAAAAAGATATTTGAAGATTTTAGATATACAAACATTTATTGTATTATCGATATTTGAAAATATTTCAGAAATTTCAAAAAATACTAGATAAAATTTTAAAAATTATAACATTTTCCAAATATACTAGAGATGCTCAGTATTTTCAAAATTTTCCCAAATTACCAAAAATTTTCAATTAACAAAATTTGAAAAATTCCTAAAATTTTAAAAAATATGCGAGAATGTCCAAAATTATTCATAAAAATTACCCAAATTTCCAAAATTACACAAATTTGCGAGATTGCTGAAATTTACAAAATTGCTATAATTAAGAGTTCGGCTGTGAATGAATTTTCTATTATCAAGAACTTTTCAATCTGGTAGTTATTAATTCTGAATAGTTATTATTCCCAGAATTCAATTAATTCAATTAATTGATAATTCTATTGCTTTTCGGTCCTGAAAAATGTCCGGAAACGAGAATATTCAAAACATAAAATTTCCCCAATATATGAAGTTGAGGATGATTTGAAATTCCTGAATTGGCTGATTGACGAATCTAAACAACTAAAAATTTTTTTCCATAATGAATTTTTAATAAAGTGAAATATGCGTTTAAGAAAACAGTAGATTGAGATATGTTTACAGAAATTGTTATTAGTAATTTAGAAAATTTTTATTCAATTTTTCATTTCCAGTTACAAAAAAAATTAAGTGAAAATCAAATTATTGTTTTTATCTAAAAATGATAAATATAAGTCTTTGTGAAGTGAATATGTACAAGATTCATATAAATAAATTTGCGATCAATCAATTCAATTGCTTATCCAGTGAAGTTTCTGGCTGGAAATAAACTTTAATATCTCACCACTCGAAGGAAAATCCAGGAAAAATTCGATCGGTTCAAGTAAAAGTGAAATTTTCGAATGATAAAGATATATTTTGAACTGAAAACGAAATCGCAACATTTCCAGTTGAAAATAATAATATCCAACCAAAAAATATCCAATTTTCGAAGATACTAGTTAGATTTTGAGATAAGAATATAAAAGTTTAGCGAAGAAGGGCTGATTTTCAACAGAGTTAATTAACTTTCCATCAAGTAGTTGAATTTTGAACTAAAAAAGTAAATTTTCATTGAAAAATGGAATAGTGGAAAGTGGGGTATGGTGTCAGTGCGGGGGCGGGGCAAGGCGACTCTTGCAAATATTGCTCGTGTTTTTTCATTTTCATATTAATTTTTTCGCGTGACAAAACTTTCTTTAGTACTCAAGGAAACTATTTCATGTGAAAAACTAATATAAAATTCAAGAAACACGAGCATTATTAACAAGAGTCAACGTGCCCCGCACTGACACCACACCCCACTTTCCCCTATTTCTTATTTCGAAAATTCATTTTCAGCGAAGAAAGAAGAAACGACTTTTCAACAACATAGTTGAATTTCCTAACAAAGAAATGAATCTTCAAGCCAAAAGAGAGTTTTGCGAAAAAAATGGAATAATATCATTTTCATTTGCCGCAATGAATTAAAAAAAAATTAAAATAAAAAAGCTCAATTTTTAACCGCGGTCAATTTTCTGGCTCAAGCCAAAATTTTCAACAAAATACATCAATTTTTGAAAAAAAATGGTTGAATTTTAAATAATACAGTTAAAGTTTTAATCATAAGTTTTCATTTGAAAGCTTTATTTGCATACAACAATAATAAACGAATATACAAAAAAATAAAGTGGTTCAACTCTCATTCACGTAGTTGAATTTTCGACAAAAAAAAAAGATTTTCAAGCAAAAATGGATTAGTTCCATTTTAAGTCAAAAAATTATTCTTCAAAATTCGTTCCTTGTTTTTATTATTCTCAATTTTTGGTTCAAAATTCAATTAATTTGTTGAAAGCCCAACAGTTCGCTTGAAATTTCACGCAATTCGAAAATTAATTTCTCACTAAATAGTTGAATTTGAAAAAAAAAATAATATTCACAACAAGAAGTTTAATTTACAACAAAATGGAAATTGCACGAAAATAGTGAAATTTTAAATTGAAGATTCATTTCCAAAATCATGGATTCAACAAGCTAAAAACTCAACCGAAAATTAACTAAATTAGTTGAAGATTGTTTTTTTTATTGCAAGTTCTTTTTTTTAAATAAAATATTAACTGAAATTTCTCTATATAATTTTTCTCGTGAATTTATAGTTTTCATTCAAATGTCAAATCCTTCTTTAGAAATTAGACTGCGTCTAGTTGTCCCAAAAATTCAAGAGGACTTGAATACTTGTTTGGAAATTCTATTATTCAGTAAGAACTAATTCTATTAGTTGAAGATTCATCATTAGAGTTGAAGATTCTTTTTTCAACTGAAAATTTGAATATTCCATTTTTGATGGAAAATTCTTTTTTTTTTTGCCTCAGAGAAAAATTATTTCCTGCGAATTTCCAAAAAATTCTAAATTATGAGAAAAAATAGTGATGGATATTGCAATTATCATCATAAAAATGTGTTATCGTCGAATATTATATAAAGTAAAAAATACGTTGATTTAATAAATGTACTATTTATTATTTTTGGATTTATAATTCAATGATTTTTTAATTATTCATGTTTAGGAATTTTAAAATCCAAAAATTATTCTGTGTCGACAATTTATTTCCGGAATTATTGTATTTGGAATATTTTCTCTCGCGGGAATTTCATTAATATTTTTTTTATTGTTCTCAATTCACCCGAATTTTGAAGATCCGTACACTCAGCGCCGCCACAAGGGCTATATAAATTTCATTCATCTCTGAAAATTCATTTTTCAAAACAAAAAATCATTTGTAATTTTCCTCATATGATAATAATATTTCTAATGACAGATTTTTTAAATAATACGTATATTTTTTTAAACAAAATGGTTAAGTTTTCAACCAAATGTTCCAATTACTAACTAAAAAAAAACAAGTTTCAACCGAAAATGGAATAGTTTTTTTAGTTGAAAAAATAAGGTTTGAAGGAAAATTAACCAGTGATGTTTTGAATGGTATCACAGTCGACAAAACTGACTGAGGTATGCTTCTTGTAAAGTACTGGATGAGCTGAATTCGGTTGTATTTTTCGGGCACGATTTTTCATGAGCAGACAATAAAAAATATAGTTTTGAAAGATTTCTTTAATTGATTATTTCTTTTAAAGGTAGAAAAAAAGTTTCATTGCTTACAAAGTTCCATCAGTAAAAATCGCAATTCGAGAAATTATCAATCTCACGACTACGGTAGAGATTATGTTTTTTTTATTACAAATGCATAACATTGTTATATTCTTATTCTTCATATGTCGAATACTAGGAAAAAAAAATTTCTCAAATACTTTAAAAAGTCCCGGGGGAAACAAATTTTTTTGATATATTTTGTTGAAAATGTTTGTTTTTTGGTAGAGAATTAATTTAGTTAGTTGAGATTTTATTTCTTTGGTTGAAAACTAATTTTTTTACTAAAAATGTAACTTTTTCATTTCTGCAAGAAAATGTATCTTCATCAGTTGAAAATGCACTGATTTCGTTAGAAAAAACCTTGCTTTTTAGTTGAAAATTCAATCATTGAAGAATAAAATCATATTTTTGTTTTGTGAATTCAACTTCTTTCTTTTCTCATAAAAATTTCGTAATTTTTATCGATTGACAAAGTGAAAATATTATTATCCAATTCATTCATTCATTATTTGATTATAAAACTTGAAAAAAATCTAGGTTTCCATGTTCTTTGTAATTGAAGAAATAATACAAAATTTCTTAATTAAAAAATTGGATGAGTTGAAAAAATAAACAACAAAAACTTCCTATCTGAAGAAGTGGTGGAACAATACATATTGTAGTCATAGCTTTCCATTACTTTGGAAATTTTCCGAGATATAATTAAAATTTCCTATCAATTTTTCGCAATTTTGGAAATTTCTGAATAATTTGAAACTTTTCTTAATTTTGTTAAGTTTGAAAATCTTTGTGATATTGCAAATTTGTGTGATTTCGATAATTTTTAGAAACATTGAAAATTTTTTGTAGTTTTGGGGATTTTTGGAAATCCTGGATATTTTTGGTAATTTTGAAAATGTTTGTAATTTTTTTAATTTGAAGGTGATGTAACCTAGTTTTATATACTCCATATTATTTTTAATTCAGAAAAATACCAATTATAGACAATTGAATACATGCAGAGAATTTCGTATGAAATAAAAAAAAAATTATTCAATGAAAAAAAGTATGTATATTTCAGAATACGCTTTTCTCATAGTTCTAAGATTCCTGTCGTACTTAAAAATGCATTTTGGTAAATTTCTTGAAAACTATGAGTAAATTTAAAATAATTTTAGTAAAATTCAAAAGAACTTAAATTAATTGAAAAAAATCGTTCGATATCCATTGATTTTAGTAAAATCAAAGTGAACTTGGAAGAATTGAAAGGAATTCAGGATGTTGAAAATAGAGTGAATTAGGAGCAGTATAAAAATATTATCAAAATTCATCGAAATCATTAACTTTGAAGTGAATATAGAAAAGAATTAAAGAATTCGAAAAATTTATGAGATTGATATAAATTCAAGATAACATAAAAAGAATGCATGCTGAATTAAAAATAAATCCATAGAAAGCAACTGCATTTTTAAAGTCCAAAAAAATTGCATTGAGTTAAAAATCCTTGTTTCAAAGACATTTTTTCTTGTTGCAATAAGAACTTCTGGACATGGAATGTATTTTTTCAAATAATTGTTTGAATTTGTCGAAAAATGAATTTTCAACTAAAATAATGAATCTTCAGCTAGGAGAATCAATTTTATACTAAATACTACAATTTTCAATCAATAATATTAATTTGTTACTAAAAAGACAAATTAATTGAAGATTTTACTACTTTGATCCAGTTTTTGTTGATAAAAATTAATCTTCTTTTTTAAAATATTATTCTTTTCGTTGAATATTCAACTATTTCGTCAGAATATAATTTTCTCAATTGCATAAATCTTCATCCAAAATTTTAAAATAAAAAAAAATTGATTGAATTTTGAACTGAAAAATATGCACTTTGAATTAAAAATATGATAGTAGACTTCGAAACCAAAAGCCAAATCATCTCTTCAGTACAAAGAAAGAAAAAAGTGGCTCTTAAATAATTCCCAACCAATGAGATTAACTTTTAGCCAAATAGACAACATTTTAACTAGGGAAATTCATCAGGAATAATTATTTTTTTCATAAAAATGGGATAGTCATATTTTCAGCTAAAAGAATAAATTTATTTCCCACAAGGAAAGAACATGAATTATCAGAAAAACTTGAATGGTTCAATTTTCAGCTGGTAAACAAATTAATTTTTAATGAAAGAATCAACAATTTTTAACGAAATAGTTGAATTTCCAACCAATTAACTGTATGTCCCACTAAAATAATGAATCTCATGAACCTCATTGAGAAAAACAAACAAATTTCAACAAGATAGAGAAATCTTCAACTAAGAAAGATTTTTCGGATAATAAAGGAACAAATTTAATTTTCATCAACATTGTTTAATTTGAAAACTAAAAAGACGAAACCTCTAAAAAATTCTGCCCTTAGATGATTTGATTTTTTTAAGCAATAGTTTAATTTTCAAGAACGAAATTGAATTTTCAGCAAAAAATTATTCTTCAGACAATGAAGGGAGATATATTCATTCAAAATTTTGAACTTCAAAGAGAAAAGAACGGATTTTCTGAAAAATATTTAAGGTCTGTTAAATAAAAGCGTTGAAAATTTCTCATTGTGGTGGAAAATTTATTTCCTTGAATAAATAAGCCTTTCGCTCAGGCAATCATTATTCTTATAGAAATTATATATTTCTCGAAAGGGAGAAACCTTTGTATGGCAGAAAACAGCATTTGAACGGCGAGAACCGTTCGAAAATTTATTTGTTTACTCACAATTCTGACATCACAGAAATATTTTCTGACGTCATCATATATCCGAAGACTCACAACTAGATGATGGTGAACCTTAATTTTGCGAAAACCGTGGCGAAATGTAGAAAAAAAGGTACCAAATTGAGATTTCCTGTTGGTGCGTGTGTGTGTAAAGACGATAAGACTGTAGTTGTAAGATGCGAAGCAAACACGGCATGCAGACCAGCTGTAAAATTCGCGCTCCGATGCTCTGAATTCCGAATTACCCACTGCCACTCCCGAAATCGGGGCGTCCTTCCTTATCTTCCGCGAGTCCATGCTTCGAGTTTCAGGCATAAGTTTAGGGATTTCCGAAATTCTGAATAATATTTATTTGTAAAGTTATGACAATTTTTTGCTGTGAATATTTTTTGAATAGGGTGGGGCAACAACAATTTTTGCCGTGAAAAGCTTTTGGAGGGCGGGGGTGCTAAAACATTCACATTATCCTCCAATAAATAATCAATAGAATGAAGTACATGAATAGAATCAATAACATTAATAGAACGAATAAAACGGACAGAATGAATAAAATGAGTAAAATCAATCAAATGAATAAAATCAATGAAATCAGTGAAACCAGTATGAATCAGTATCAAAATCAATAAAATAATAACATCAAAATTGTACTGATTTCAGTGATCCGATTAATATCGTTGATTTTTTATTGTATTGATTTTATTGATGTTGTTCATTCATGATATTTTATTGATAATAATTCGACTTCATTGTTTTTAGTGATTTTATTCAATTCATTGATTTTATTGTTTTATATAATTATATTTTTTAATGAAATAAAGAAAATCAATATAAATATTCATATCTTTTCTAAAAGAAATACAATAAAGAATCAACTAATTCAATGTGATTACTGTTTAAATAAGTGCAATGTTTTTAATTTTTCATTAGAAAAGATAGTGTTCGCCGGATGCAGGAAAAGTCAATGAAAACTCATAACTTAAAGAAAAAACAATTATTACTTTATTAATAGGAGTTAAGTTCAGTTGACTAAGACCATTTTTTTTTCACATAGTACACTCAATTGCACACAACCTGCAAGCACGAATTTCCGAGTAATTTGCGATTATCAATGATATAATAAAGATTAGCGAACGATCCGTCACGGTTCACAATTTTTCGCACACTGGTTCCAATTAAGGGGCGAGTCGGAGAGCTCACACGCACACAAACTTCAAGCGAGAAGGAAACAGACACCAGCATAATTCTTATCGCTTTCGACATTTATTCTCAATTTGCTGATTTTCCGAACATACCACCCGCCTCGTGAGCGGATGCATCACGAAGCACAATAAACATATAATAAAGTTCTTCCAAAAGGTAGCTCTGGTACCACCCGCCATATGAATTAGAAGAGATAGAAACCAACAAATGTGAATAAATCATAGAAGAAGCATTAAACTACTCAATTTCGGTCTAGGCCGCCCGCCATGATCCAATAGTATATTAGTGAGAAAAATAAACATGAAGGTACAAAAATGAATACTAATTCTTAATACTAAGCTTTAGATCTCCCGGAGCAAGTTCCTTGAAGACACGATATTGAACCAATGCACCAGGTGGAAAAAAAACACCTTCTCCGGGGAAGTCCGTGTTTTACAGTACTTTATGATCCCTGGAGTAAGTACATTGAGTTCACGAGATTGAGCCAATGCACCAGGTGTAAAAAACACTTGCTAGTGCAGTTCACCTAGTCCATGTCTACAGATGACAACAGTGCCGTCAATGTAACTGCAGAAAAATTCTAGCTTGGATTTGTTGAAGATTTCAATTTCTAGATGTTCCATAAACATGTTGGCAATGACAGGTGATATTGCAGATCCCACTGCTGCTCCTGAGGTTTGTCGTGGAATAAGTTATTGAAAGAGGAGTAGGTGTTAGTGAGACAGTGTTCCATCAAAGGTATTAGATTGGAAGGGAAGTATGGAAAGGATTTAATATTATCGATTGTATCAAAGATTTGTACCTTCGTAAAAAGAGATACATACTTCGTCAAAACTCGCTAGGATATCTTGGGGTTCATTGTGAATCTGTTGTATCTTTCTGATGAAGTCAAAAGAGTTTTGGACGTGGGCAATAAAGTTTTCTGTGAGAGGATTCAGTTTTTTGACGAGAAATTATGCTAGTTTACAAGTTGATGAGTCTATTGCGTTGACGATCGGCCTGATATGTAAGTCCTCTTCGGCGTAGTATGATTCCTATTTAGCATACTAGCTGGCCTGGTACGCCACACCTCAAAGCCTCTCGACAGATGACTTCTGGTGGAGTATTGCTGAAAGCATCCTCTATATCTGAAACAGCGCCCACAGCATAACCATTCTGTTCCCACTGCTCCACCAATTTCGCCACAAAAACATGAAGCAGTGTTTCTACCAAGCAGCCTGCCTGAAAAGCATGCTGCTCTCTATGCAGTGGGAAGGCCAAGAGCACCTCATCCCTAATGTATCTCACGACCAGCTCCTCCAGTGTCTTCCGGATAAAAGACATTAGGCTGATTGGTCGGAAATCGTTAGCAGCAGTGTAACCATCCCTCCCAGGTTTAAGTATGGAGGCTACTTTGCCATCCTTCCATCCCGGTGGCACAGGTCTAAGGGTTATACTTGCCCTAAATAATATCGTCAGAGGAGGGAAGACTGAATCCATGCCTTTTTGTAAAAGCGCTGGATAGATGCCATCCGCTCCTGGTGATTTAAAGGGACAGAAGGACCGAGCGGCCCATTCCACTATTTTGTAATCAGCGCATTAGCGACGAAATTCCAGTCGGCTCTTTCCACACCGTGGCCCCGGCCTTCTTTTTCTTGGTCTGCTCGGATTCGCTGAAAACTCGGAAAGTGAATTTCCATCAGGTGATTCAGCGTTGCTTCTTCGTTTCCGGCAAACTCAACATTATCGAGCCTTATAAGCCCGACGCGAGCTCCCGGATTTTTCGCTAGGATCTTCTGAAGCCTCGCTCTTTTCGAAATGTTCTTCGATTCCTCGCAGAAGCCCTTTCAATATTCCTGCTTATACTTCCTTGAATTTTTATTGTATTCACACTCGGCCGTCTTAAAGATGTTCCAGTCCGAAGGGAGTTTCATCCTATTTGCCCTGTTGCACAACATTTTCTTCTTTTTATGGAGTCTCTGCATATGGGTGTTCCACCATTCATCAATGGTACCATAGCTTGTGGGGAATTCCACAAGCTTCTCTTTGAGTTACTCTTTATATGAGTCCCAAAGTGTATTTCTGGGGTTTCTGATCTTGGAAACCAACGGTTTTCTTAGGGTTAATCGAAAAACGATTTGTTTCTGGTTCGAAACAGACTTCTCGTCGGAGACACCAGTTGACTACACTGATCCTCAGTGCACCTGCACATGGAGTCAAATCGTGAATCTCACTCCTATTTTTAGTCTGGAATGTGGAAGTATCACCCCGATTAAGAATTTCAAGCTCTGTACCCGCTATGTATTCAATTAAATATCTCCCTATGTCGTTGATGTTTGTGCTATCCTATACCTTGTGGTGAGAGTTTGCACCACAGCCCAACAGCAGAGGAATCTTGTTCTCTATGAAGCTTTATTAAAATGGATGATATTGCTGCCAGGTATATGTATATGTAATCATATTTCAACTTTAACTATCCATTAAAGAACGCTAATTAGCATTAGCGCGTCGGATTAGCAAAATAACGCTCCAGCGAGCTGTCCGCTCCGCTAGTGCACAACTGTAACGAAGTGCTGGAAACCCCGAGGCTAGCACGGGGACGTACGATACGAGACGAGAAAAACCGAAACGATACAATTTTGGTTCTACTTCTGACCTTGGAAACGATCATATGTCTATGCGCGCGCACAGCCGAGTACTGCAAAAAGCGGGCAAAGTCGTCAACGGTTTGCTGCGGCGTGTTACACGATATTTTATGCAAAACCGATATAACTGTATTGTACTGTCTAGAAACATCTGCCATATATACCGCGCATGCGTCAGAGGAGAGAGCCAGGACAGTGTCGCCGCTTGGACCAAAAGCGCATGCGCGCACTTCGTAGAAGTATACTTTTACGGCCGCGGCCGGCAAAATACCCCCTCTGACAAACGAGAACTTCGCGTCCCACAAACGCGCACAGAAAAGTACGAAAACCCTCCGGTTTTGCATAAAAGTCTTTTCTATTCATGCGCCAACTTTTAATTATGTCGATGGGCCAAAGTTTTTCTGTTCGAAACCGATGATTCGAATATCATAAATGAGCATTACTTCCTGAATCTTTAGTAAAGTATATTGATATTATAGCTCAATCAATTCGACTCGAACCTGCGCATATTATCTGTCTTTGCATTAACTTTGAATTATGTTAATGAACGAATTTTACTATCAAAACCCGATTTTTGAAATAATATTGATTGCTAAAAAAAATGTGATTGATATTTTCAGAAATCCTTTGGTCAGTTCCAAGAAATTAGTGAGGAAAATGAGCCCTCCAAATTTCATTAAGTTATCTTCAACCGTTTTCAAGTTTTCGTTTTCACAAAATAGAGTGACATCCACTCATACGCATCCTGACACACACACACACACATATCCGGACAATTGCTTAGGACATTGTACTAGACATTTTCAAATTGATGAAGGTTTGTTTAAATGAATTTAAAATTTTCGTAAAATGTTACTATTGCAAAGCTTCCTATATGAGGGGGCAAAAATTATAAATGTTTTTCATCACAGAGCCGATCTCTACTTTTGGTAATTTGGACAAATTCAGTGATTTCACAAATTTTTGGTGATTTTTGAAATTTGTAGTAAATTTGAGAATTATGGTATGATTGATAATTCTTCACATTTTAGGAAATTTAATACAAATTTCCTGTTAATTTGTCAAAATTTCAAAAATTTCTGATTAATTTGGAAATTTTGTTAATTCTGATAATTTTTGTTATATTTAATATTTTTGTGATTTTGGTAATTTTTGCAAATTTTGAAATTTTTTTGCAATTTTGGTGATTTTTAGAAATACTGGATATTTTTAGTAATTTTTTTAATTTGAAGGTGATGCAACCTAGTTTTCTTTACTTCATATGAATTTTAATTAGGAAAAATGCCAATTAGAGACAATTGAATACAAACTAAATAACAAAAACTATTTTTCAGAATGTCATCGGTGACATTGTTTCTCATGGCCTGCTCTTATCATTTCATTGTTACTCATTACTTTAAATGATTTCATAATTGTAATTGTTGTAATAATTAATATAATAATATATTATTATAATTGCAATATAATAATATAATAGTTATGATATTTATTGTGATATTTTGCATAATTTAGAATTTTTGGAAAATGTGAAAAATAATGTTTTCCTTCTAACCAAAAAAAATCTTAAACCAAAAATGGAATAGTTAAATTTTCAGTTTAAGAAATCAATTTTTAACACAAATAATGAACGTTCAACTAAGAAAATTAATTTTCTACTGAATTGTAGAATTTGCAATCAAGAATATTAATTATTGACTAAAAGGATAAATGTTTAGTTGAGTATACTAATTTCGGCGAAGTGTCTCGTCGTTCGGAAATTCCGGATGAGTATTCAAATATTTTTCCCAGGTTTGAAGAACAAAAATTTTCCATCAAAGAAATGAATTTTCGACAAAATTTATGAATCTTCAGTTGAATTTTTAACGTTCCGAATTTAGTTTTTGGATGAAAATTAATTTCTTTAATTCAAGATTTTACTACATTGATGCAATGTTTGTTGTTGGGAATTATTCTTCTTTTTTAAAATATTATTTTTGTTGCTGAATGCTTAACTATTTCGTCAGTACATCATTTTTTAATTGCCTAAATCTTTATCCGAAATGTTATATTGTTAACAAATTGATTAAATTTTAAACTTGAAAAATGCACTTTGAATTACAAATATAATAGTAGACTTCTAAACCAAAAATAGATGGATTATCTCATTAGTTTCCTTGAATTTATTTCGAATATATTATTTTAAGTTAAACGAATAGTATCAAACAAATCATATCTTTACAAGAAAGAATGAAAAAAAGAGTCTCTTGAAAAGCGAAGATAAATAAAATATTTCTTTAATTTGAACATCATTTTTCTCTGGCTTTAGATGCAAGAAGTATTTGCAAAATGATTAAATTCTCGACCAATGAGATGAATTTCTAGCCGATAAGACAAGATTTCAACTAGGGAGAATAATCAGAAATAATATTTTTTTTTTCAGAAAAATGGAATAGTCACACCAATGAACTGTATGTTTCACTAAAATTATAAATCCAATGAACCCCATTAAAAAAAATTACAACCAGATTTGTTGGGCAATAAAGAAACAAATTTTCATCACAAATTTTTTATTTTGAGACCAATGAGACGAACCTTCTAAGAAATAATTGAACCTTCTGCCGTTAGATAATTTGATTTTCCAAGCAATAGTTTAATTTTCACCAACGAAATTCATTTTTCAGCAAGAAATTATTATTCTGGCAATAAAGAAAGATATATTCACTCGAGCTGTTGAACTTTCAAGGCAAAAGAACGGATTTTCTGCAAAGTAATCAAATTTTCATCCTGAATAAAGTTTTAAACAATTTTTGAGTAAAAAATGCATCAAATTTTAAATTCTAGTTGAAAAACATGTTATTCGGAACAAGTGTATGGTCTGTTAAATAAAACCTTGATAAGAAAGAATGCGTATCACACGCGTGCTTTCTAGTCACGATTTACGAATTTTAAATGGAGATAAAGATAGTTTCTCGAACATTTCAGTATGTAAGTGGCCTTAACTCAGTGTCTCGACAACAGTACAAGAAAAAAGCAATATTATTTTTTGGGCTAAAAAGTCTTAAATTCCAATTTTTTTGGTAAATTTTGAATAACGTCTAAGATGAAGCTCTTTATCCTTTCTTTGGTGGCAATTTCTATCGGTGAGTCGAAGTGAAGAAATTAAATGAATTAAAACCTTTTCTTTTTTCGGTTCATCCATAAACTGCATTTTTTCAAATTGAAAGTTCAACTACGCGGTTGAAAGTTAACTTCTGTATATCTTTGGTGAAGATTAATCGTTTTAGTTGGAAATTCATTGAACCATTTTGTTGAAAATTTGTCTTGTTTTGGTTCAAAATTCGCTTTCTTTTGGTTAAAAAATAATTTTTCGACGAAAAAAGTTCTCCATTTTTCGTTGAAAATCTACCATTGTGGTTGAAAATTTATTTCCTTGTATGGATATTTCGCTACGTTGGTGAAAATTCGTTTATTCACTTATAATATATATTTTTCCCCAAGAATTCCAGAACGAAAGAAAGAAAACTTGTCAAATATCCGACGTTTTGCGATATCCTCGGATCGATAAAATTTAGACGAATGAAGCATTTGCTGAGGCAATCATTATTTTTACGGAAATTATAAATTTCTCGAAAGGGAGAAATCTGCGCACAGCAGAATACAGCATTTGAACGGTAAGAATGAATTTTGCGAAATACGTCGCGAAATGGAGAAAAAACGGCATAAAATTGAGATTTCCTGTGTGCGTGTGTGTGTGTCTTAAGACGATAAGACTGCAGTTGTACGCAGCAAAGCGAACACGGCATAAAGAACAGCTGTCAAATTCGGTCGGCGCCCTTCCTTATCGACCGCGAGTCCAGGTTTCGAGTCTCAGGCATAAATTTAGTGATTTCTGAAATTATAAAAATCATTTATCTGTAAAGTTATGACAATTCTGTACTGTGAATATTTTTGAATAGGGTGGAGCAACAACAATTTTTTCCATAAAAAGCTTTTGGAGGGCGGGGGTGCTAAAAAATTACCATTATCCATCAATCAATAAAATAAATAAAATGAATAAAATAAATAAGAAGTTCTGTAATATTGGAATCATCAATGTGGAAAATGTTGTAGTATCGCAATTTATAGTTGGGCTACTTGATATACTTGGAATTTAGAAATAAATTTTCAGAGGTCCAAATTTGGAAAATTCAGGAATCGAAATTGATGTTTTTGAAACTTTATGCTGGGTGATTTGATGAGCTAATAATGGAACAGAAAAGATGTGTTGATTCGATTTTGAAAACACGGTTTTATATTGTAAAAATGTTTTATTTAGCATAATTAAAGTTGATGCAGGAATATAAAAGATTCCGCGGTTCAAGGAAAATCGAGTGATCTATAATATTAATAAACGTTATTGTAGATTAAGGGAGTTATGCTAATTTGTAATATTTGAATCATCTGTTTCAAACAGAAGAACGTTTTTTCATCGACATAATTCAATGTTGACGCATGATTAGAAAATAATATTATTAGAAAGTAAGTAATTCTGACCATTTTTGTGAAGGAATCATAAAGCTGGGGAAGGGGTAGTGTGCGACGGAACATTTCTCTTCCCTTTTCCAGCTCAAAAAACTATCATTACGAATCCAAAATTTGATATGTCTGATTTCTGGAAACATTCTAGGTCGGATTCAAAGACAGTTTCATTTTTATTTCTCCGATGAAAACTGCCTTACCTTTCGCTGAGAAATGAAGCCTGGAATCGCGGTCGGTAAAGAACTGCGACCCGATTTCGCGAGGGCCAATGTGTGGTTCGGACTTCAGAGCGTCGGAGCGAGAATTTGACGGCTGGTCTGTATGTCGTATTTGCTTTGCTGCTTACAATTACAGTCTTAAGTTTTTCACACGCACAAAAAACCTCAATGTGGTACCCTTTTTTCTCCATTTCGCGGCGTATTTCCAAAAATTGAGGTACACCATCATAAAGTTGTGGGTGTTCAGATATATGATGACCTCTGAAATGCTCTCGTGATGTCCGAATTGTGAGTGAAAAAATAAATTTGTGAACGGTTCTAGCCGTCCAAATGCTGCATTCTGCTATGTGCAGATTTCTTCGTTTCGAAAAGTTTCTGATTTCCTTAAAAATAATGATTGCCTCAGCAGAAGGTTTTATTCCTCTAAATTATATTTATAAGAGGATCTCGCAAAACCCTGGCTATTCGACAAGTTTTCTTTCTTCCGTTCTCAAATACTTAGGGAAAAAAATATTTTTCATTTTAAAATCCAACTATTTGGTCAAAATTGATGAATTTTTTTAAAAATTTGTGTTTTACACAGAAAATTGATCTTCAAAGTTTAAATTTAGGTCTTTTATCACGATTTTTTTCTTCTTAAATTCATTTCGGTAGTAAAAATTATAACTATTCCACTTTTGGTTTCAAACCTCTCTATTGTGTTAAGGGAGTGTGGGGAGGGGGAGGTCTGGAGCGTAAAAAAATATATTTTTTGGGAATTTTTTTCAGAAATATGATTAAGGTAAATTCACTCAACTAATTTGTATATTATAACCCATCATTTGAAAAACATTCAGTTAATTTTTTGTAAGAGAATAGCAGGAAATAAGCCAATGAAGGAGCATCTCCGAAAACGCCTTTTCAAAAAGATTATTTGCAGTGCCCGCTGTATCTCATCGTAAAGAAATAACAAAATCAAAAACGGAAAAATATTTGGTTGAAATACATGTTTTCCCTCTCAAAAAAAAGATGTGTCATCTTTACACGGATTTCGGGGTACAGATTACTTACAACAAAAATTACTCCAAGTGCGTAAACTTTACCCGCACATCTCGGGTATTATTCTGTTTTTACCAACGTTTGGAGATTAATTCTCAAAGTTCACTTCGAAGGCCTTGAAACTGATCCCTGGAGTAAGCTCTTTGAAGAAACGAGATTATACCAATGCACCAGGTGTGAAAAACACATCTTCTCCGGAAAAGTCTGATTTTTTGCTGTACATTAGGATTCCTGAAGTAAGTTCTCCGAAGACACGAGATCCAAGCAATGCACTAGGTGTAATAAACACATCTCCTTCGGAGAAGTCTGGGTTTGACAGTGCTTCAGGTTGCCTGGAGTGGGTTCTTTGACGACAAGAGATTCAACTAATGCCTCAGGTGTGAAAAGCACATCTTCATCGGAGAACTCGGATTCAATCTCGTGTCCTTGAGGAACTTACTTCAGGGAACCTAAAGTGCTGTAAAAACTAGACTTTTCAGAAAAAGATTTTTTTTTACATCTGTGGTATTGATTCAATCTCGTGTCCTTAAGAAACCCACACCAGGGACCCTACAGTACTGTAAAAATTAGATCCTGCCAGAGAAAATATGTGTTTCTCAGACCTGGTGCTATTGTTTTGATCTGGAGCATTAATTTAATTCCGTGACTTCGAGGAACATACTCCAGGGACCCTAAAGCGCGATAAGACATGTACTTCCATGGAGAAAATGTATTTTTTACACCAAGAGCATTGGTTCAATCTCGTCTCCTCGAGGAACATACTCCAAGAACCCTAGAATGCTGTAAAAATCAGACTTCCATGAACAAGATGTGCCTTTCACATCTGAAGCATTGGATGGAACTCATGTTCTCGAGGAACCAACTCTGAACACCCCAGCGTACTGTAAAAATCAGATTTCTCCGAAGAAGATGTGTTTCTTTCACCCGATGCAATTGTTCAATATCGTGTCTGTAAGGAACTTACTCCAGGGATCCTGAAGTACTGTAAAACGCAGACTACCCCAGACAAAATACCTTCTACTTTAAAATCCGTGACGACTTTTGAGAGCTGTCTCACTTATTGTCACAGAGAGCTATATTTGCATAATTGATTGATGGTTAAATTGTCCGTGAACGCAAATAATTAAAGCAGTTATCCAAATGTCTGTTCCAAATTTGAAAAGAATCGGTGCAGTAGTTTTTGAAGGACAGTTGATACGGGCTTTTAAAAAAGAAGTTCCGAGAAAAACGCGTTTAAAGTTTTGAACGATCGTCTCCTGAAACTTTCGATGTTCTCGGCATTTCAATCAAAATTTACAGAGAATACTAGATAATTGTATTACAAAATCACTGAGCTGCGTCTGCTCGACTGAACGAATATCAAAAAAGGGAGCGAAGCGACCGCCGAGCACTTATCCATATACTGCACGTTTCTTCTCCGAATATGTACCTTCTTCTCTAAACTGCGTCCTAGGTGCGGGGAATTCAATTTTTCAACTAAAATCGTATTCTATTTGTTACTGAAAATTCACCTTTTTTAATTTAAATTTGAACTACTTGATTGAAAATGAATTTATTCTGTTGAAACCCCAAATTCCTCACGACACAAATCGCATCACATAATTGTTGGATGATCCCGAATTCAAAACCTTTTTTCCCAATAGAGTATCAAACTCTCCTATCACTAATACACTTTTCTTTTCATTTTTAGTATTGTCAGAAGTCAATGGTGCCAGTGATCCAATAGTAAATGAGTTAGACAAAAAATTTGATATAAGTGCCACTGAATTGGTTTCATGTGGCACAGGTGCTGCCTATAATGCTAGAATTGCCAAGGCAAAAACTGATCTTGAAGCTCTATCTGCTATAAGGTTATATGCAGCAGAATTCATGAATTCAGCAAAAAAATTCGTCAAAGCACTACTGCCATGCGTGACGAATCAGTTCGTGAACGAAAAAGTTGACATCTATAAGTCATAGTAAGTTCGTTTAATGTTTCATATAAAATGTCATACTTTTCATAAAATAAAGTTTTCCCCTTTCCCACACTTCTGTGTCACCCCGAATCCCCCTACCAAGCCACACAAACATAACGCGCAATTTGTTATGCTAATGTTTATATTAAATATCGCTTCATTTTCAGCCGTGCGAATCACGCTTAAAGTGGACAAACAGAATAGCAAGTGAACCAAACGATGATACACATATGACGACTTCTGAACTTTCTACAATATAATTATACCCTATTATTACTATTGTTATTATTATGAACTGGCACTGTGGTCCACTATGAGGTTTCAATCAACATCCAAAAACACCTGAATATTTTCTTTAAAGTGGTCCTCTTGCCTCTAGATTACATTAATATCATACTTAAGTCTGCTGTACTACACATGGATTTTGAAAACAGGCGCAATTACTAGAGTGTCGAATCATTAGAGTTTTTATTCAAGTTACAATCTGTGAATTAAGTGTAATCGACTGTAATAATAAAGCAGTATGTAGCTTCTAATGAAAATTTATTGCTATATATATCTCGATCTGTCGTTTCCTTATAAAAAGTGTATCTTTTCTTTGATTATCATTAAAATTATCTCATTTGTGATGACTAAACCACAGAGTTGGTAAAAAATTCATTCATATAACACAAAAAAAATTGTTCTCTAAAATTATCTGGCAGTAAGTTGAGAGGGTTTCGGAAATTGTACATAAGGTTTCAAATAATAATTTTCGTAATTGGTAAGAACAATTTCTGTAAACAAATGCCTCAATTCGAAATTTCTCATGGAATTTTTTTTCCTAATTACTACTCGAATATTATTCATGCTAATTCACAACCAGAATTGGTAAAAAATTATTTCACATGATTATTATATACATGCTTGTAAACAAAAGCGTAGATTGAAATTTCTAGTGAGATTGTAAATTGTGGTAACATTGATGATTTTGAACATATTTGTGAATTTTTGTAAATTTAAAATATTTTCTCCAGTAATTTTTTTAATTTCTGAATATTTTACGAATTTCTTTAATTTTTGAAACTTGTAATTTTGGAAATGTTTGGAAATATTATAAATTTCTTGTAATTTTTGTAATTTTCGAAACGTTAGTTAACTTTATTAGTTTGCACCTTTATCAGTTTATTTATGGCAATTTATCGATCATTTATGGTAAGTTTCGGTATTTTTATCCTAAACTGTTATCATTAATAACTTTTGAAATTTTCTTCTGGTGTCTCAAATTGAAGCTATTGCCAGGATTGCCATGATGAAATTTTTCTAGTAAGTTAATGGAATAATTTTGATTTGTTTAATTATTTCTATTATTTTTAGCTAAGACCTTGGATTCAACAATCTTAAGAATTCTGAAGCGATTCAAACAAATTTAAATTTTTTTCAGATTTTAACGGCAATATAAAATTCTTCCTTCTTTAAAAATTAATTTCATGAGAATATTTCAAAAGATTTATAAAATTGTCAAAAAAGAATCGGGACGATTTTAAGGTAATTTTCGGAATAATTTGAGTAGGTTCAGATAACAAAAAGTTCTAGGGTGAACTGTATTATTTCCTAAAATTTTGTCAAATCTTATAAAATGAAAGAAACTTGATTCAAAACTTTCTAGATACGTTTTCAGCATATCTAAGATTCAAAACAAAAGTTTTGATTTTTTGTGAAAAACATGGTAAAATTATATTTATTAAATCTGAAGAACAAAGAGAATTCATCTTTGAAACGAAATACAAAAATTTTTAACAAAAAATGAACGAATTCGTAGATATCTGTTTTTGTATGGGTGGTCATATATTTGGTCATAAGGATTTGAAGAAATCATTAAGAGAGGCTTGCCGACTGAAGAGAAAAAGTCTTTATTGACTAAATTTCCTCTTCCCAAAAATTGCTTGTCTTTAGATCCACCCAAACTGAATGCAGAGGTAAAGGCAGCTCTACAAGAGACTCAAGCAGCAATAATCAAAAGAAATTTGCGCATTATAGGGACTCAACAAAGAATTACAGCTGGTCTGGGAGGCTTGATGGGCTTAGTAGCACTAAAACCTCACATTGAAAAACAAAAAGAAACTGCAGATGCTGGTAATTGTGAGTGGCGTACTCAGAATTTTTTCTGATCGACGGTTTGAAGAATCTTCGATTCGCAGAAGCCTGGTTTTGAAAAACATCGATACTTCCTTGTGACAGACGCTTAGTTCTACGAAAGTGGACGAGTGGTTATTTGGCACCAACTTAGAGGAGTTAGTGAAGTCCGCAAAAGCTTTAACTACGGCCAGTGGTGCCCTCAAGGCGAAAAGACAATCGGCGCAAAACACTCCAGCAAAAAACTCGCAGGGCCCGTCGCGTCGAAAACCAACGAGACGTCAATTCAATCCGGCTTATACGACTGGATCGACATTCGGCGGGCAAAGAACATCGGCACGGGGCCAGAGACACAGCAGGGGATCGCAAAGGCAAGCGTACTGCGGGGCACGGCGATAAGTACGGAGAGTCATGCTGGTCGTTTAAAGTATTTTATTGAGCAGTAGGGAAAATTAACGTCCAATAAGAATGTACTGAGCTGGATTAAGGGCTATAAAATTCCTTTTGCGTCTAAGGTTTGTCAATTGATACCACCTAATGAAACTCAGTGGTCGACACATGAAACTAGAATAATAAGAGAAATTGTTTCCGAACTAATGAAAATAGGAGCAGTGTGGATAGCAGAACCTTGTGAAAGTCAATTTATTTCAAAAAACTTTGTTGTGCCAAAACCAGACGGTTCGTATCGTTTAATCCTAAACCTTAAGCAATTAAATAAGTTTCTGAAAACGTAGCATTTTGAAGTTGAAGATGATAAAACGGTTAGAAGAATAATAAGGCCAGGCTGTTATATGGCAACCCTTGATCTAAAAGATGCCTCTCATTTGATTCCGATCGCGGATACAGATACAAAGTTTTTAAGATTCACATTTTTAGGAAATCTTTACGAATATACTTGTATGCCTTTTGGTATGAGTACAGCACCGTTCACATTCACAAAACTTATGAAGCCGGTTGTTTCACATTTAAGATCGTTAGGTTTCGAATCGGTAATCTACTTAGATGATATGCTCCTCATCGGGAATAATGTGGTAGATTGTCAGAATAATGTTGATCAAACTTGTTATTTTTTGAGAAAACTAGGGTTTGTAATTAATCAAAGAAAGAGTAATCTATTGCCTTCATTACAATGTAGGTATCTGGGATTGAACTACAATTTGAAGGACATGACTGTTGAACTCCCAGAAGATAAGAGGTCAAAAGTAATTTCTCAAATCAAAAGGTTTGAAAATATTAAACAATGTAAGATCAAGGAATTTTCAGCGTTTATGGGAACATTGGGTTCATGTTGTTGTACGTTAAAATACGGACGGGTCTATTTAAGAAATTTCGAATACGCTTCAATCCGTGTATTTAAATTTTTACAGATGCATCTCCGACCGGTCGGGGAGCTGCATGTAAGGGGAAACGTGCCCATGGTTTCTGGACGAAGACTGAGAGATCAAAACATATTAATAGTCTAGAACTTATGACTGCTTTGATGGGTTTTAAATGTTTCGCGAGTCAATTAAAAAGTAGGGACGTTCTTTTGAGGGTCGATAACACCACTGCCATAGCGTATATTAATAAAAAAGGTGGGGTACAATACCCTCTGTTAAACGATCTGGCAAAGAAGATATGGACCTGGTGCGAACAGAAAGATATTTGGGTATTCGCATCATATATATCTTCTAAGGATAATTTTAAAGCAGACTTTCAATCAAGAAGGCTTGCACCAGAGACGGAATATTCATTATCGGATAGAGCATTTCGCATGCTAGTAAAAGAGTTTGGTCAGCCAGATATTGATCTTTTTGCGACAAGATCAAACACAAAGTGTAGACGTCGTGTATCTTGGAAGCAGGACCCAGAGTCTATCGCAGTCGATGCGTTTACCTTAAATTGGACCGAATATTTTTTTTATTCTTTCCCTCCTTTCTCTCTAATATTGAGGGTCTTACAGAAAATTAAATTTGAGAACGTAAGGGGAATTCTAGTGGTGCCTTATTGGCCAGCTCGACCGTGGTTTCCAATTTATATGTCATTATCTGAATCGAAACCTATATATTTGAATCCAAATATTAACTTGCTCCGTTCGATTAATAGGGAATCGCATCCGACGTGGAAGACACTTATCCTGGTTGTGAGTGTGTTGTCAAAAAGGCATTTGAATTGAAGCAGGTCTCAGCAGAAACGGCAAATGTTATGTTTTTATCACTAACAAATGGAACGAAGAAGTAATATGATTGCGGTTTGAAAAAATGGTGGACATTTTGTAAAGCCAAACATATCGCCCCTTTACAAGGTTCAATTCCAGAGATTTTATCGTTTCTCACAGCAGAATACGAAAAGGGTATGTCTTATGGTTCTTTAAACTCTTTTAGATCCTCAATTGCATTGATTTATGGAACGGCGTTAGCAGAAGATGATAGAGTTAAGAGATTTTTTAATGGTGTGTCTAAATTGAGACCACCAAAACCTAAATACAAAACAACCTGGGATCTGAAAATAGTATTGGATTATATTAAGCAATGGGGTCCGAATGAAGAGTTATGTTTAAAGAAACTGTCCTCTAAACTTGCGATTTTGTTAGCGTTAGTAACGGGTCATCGTCCCCAGACTCTAATAAAGATAGACATAAGGAACATTAGAAAATTAGATGGAGGAATGGAAATAAAGATTCCGGAATAAATTAAAACTTCGAAATATAATAGGCCTCAGCCTACGTTATTCATTCTGTTTTTTACTCAGGACAACCTCGTATGTCCTGCGATAACACTTGAGACATATATTGGAAGAACTAGCTCCATAAGATGCACAAAAAAAAAATTATTATTATCGTTTAAGAACCCTTACAATCCTGTTACTACACAGACTCTTAGCTGCTGGATAAAAAATGTAATGACAGAAACCGGTATCAACAATGAAGTCTTTAATGCTTATAGTACTCGCCATGCAGCTACTGCAGTAGCGCATGGAGTAGGAGTTAATATAGAAGTAATTCTAAAAACCGCGGGTTGGACACAAAAATCTAAGACATTCGCTCGTTTTTATAAGAGAGATATAATAGCTGATTGCAGGTCATTCGCGCTATCGATTCTAGAATAGAAGACTTAGTTAATGCCATGTAATATTGCTTGTACGTTTCAAGTAATTGGTGTTCTAATTGACATTTCGAATTGTCATACAAGAATTTAAATATAATTCAGTTAAAATCATATGTAATTCATCAATTTTGCAACCGAAATTGCCATAATGGCCTTTAGACGGCTACATGATAATCTCGGAAGAAGAAAAGCGAAATACAATTAGATGATTAAACGAACTTACCTGTATGTGAAGTTCTATCATAATTGTATGAAGCGCTTCTTCTTCCGAGACTATCATGTAGCAGTTTAAAGGCCATTACGGAAATTTCGGTTGCAAAATTGATGAAATACATTTCATTTTCACTGAATTATATTATCAGTGGGTTCCTGTCACCACTACGCAGCGCGTCCTTGGGTTGCGGATAGAGGAACGGCCCGTTAGGCTGAATAGCCCCTCAGGTTAGCTGCGAATACAAGAATAAGCAGCCGCAGACAGCCGATAGGAACCAGTCGTGGGTGTGGTGAGCCCATCCTAAGATGGCCCAGCACTGGCAGAAAATAGGTACACGATGACCATGGCTTGGGAGGACCCACCCATTCACGTTCATACGCAATGGGTGGGTCCTGGCAGGCCGAGGTGCAGCGTGTATCCACCAAGAAACACTACCTGAACCATAACTAAAAATCTTGTAAGGGGAAAAACCTGCTGCCCATTGGACACCGCAGCGATGACACTGCCCGCAAGGGATGTGTGGATTGATTCGCGTGTATAGGGTCAAAGGGGTATTGATGCCAGTAGGCGCGATGCCTTGCAGAGGGACGTTAGGATACGAGGATGAAACTGTAATGTGTCTGACGACAAGTTGACATGGTCCTTGTCAGAGTCGGAAAGCTCCCATACTTAGACCTAGGGAGGTATGGGGGTTATCACTCCTGGGACAGTGGACTCACCTTTGATCGGAATAGGATCCTAACGTGCGGATTATCTTGAAACTACCATGGCTAACTTGAAAAAACAAAAAACTACAGTTAAAGATCTAAGGGTGGGAACTCTAAACGTACGTAGTCTAGATACTGGCGGATTTGGCGAATTCATTAAGATAGCGAGTGATTACAAAACTGAATCAATAGCATTTCAAGAAACCTGCTGGGCGGGCGATTTCGCGTCAGTCTCTAAAGATAACTGTACTTTTCACTATGGGGGAGCTAAGGAGTTCAGACTGGGGACCGGTTTTCTTATTAATAAACGAATTTCGCAAGCGGTTATCGACATGCAATTCATTAACGATCGGTTATCATACATTGTACTGAAGGGAATTTTCAGCAAACAGGTATTAATCAATGTGCACTACCCCACCGAGGACAAAGACGAAGACACTAAAGATCCCTTTTACGAAACAATCGGGCAGGTTTTTGACAAGTTCTCAACTTTTGACGCAAAAATAGTATTGGGAGATTTCAACGCGAAAATTGGAAAAAAAACCGATGTATAGGCCTACAATAGGATCAGAAAGTTTGCATGACGTCAGTAATGATAATGGAACTAGAGTAATAAACTTGGCAGCTTCAAAGAACCTCTTTGTCAAAAGCACATATTTCAAGCATAAAAATATACATAAGGCCACCTGGAGATCGCGAGATGGTAACACTCACAATCAGATTGATTACGTTCTAATTGACAGAAGACGTCATACAAGCATTCTCGATATAAGATCGTATAGGGGAACAGATTTAAATTCAGACCATTTTCTCGTGATAGTAAAACTAAGATCTAGGCTAGCGATAAGTAAGAAAAAAGCCGCACAGAGCCAACAGTTCGTTTCAATATTGATAAGTTCAAAACAGCAACAGAAACACTAAATTATCAAGTTGAGATTTCTAATAGCTTTGACGCTCTCCAAGAACAGGGAGACGATAACAATAATTACGAGGAGGATCCGGAAACCCTGTGGAGCAATATAAAAAAGGCGATAAAGACAGCCACGAAACTTACGATAGGTTTAAAGAAAGTAACAAAAAGCAAACCATGGTTTGAGGAAGAGTGCAAACTCTAGTTTGAAAAACGTCGGAAGGCCAGACTAAGCAGTTTACAAAATAAGTGCGATCAAACACATAAAAAGTATCTCGAGATTAGTAAAAGTACAAATGGGCTTTATAGATCCAAGAAAAGGGAGTGGAAAAAGAATAAAATACTAGCAATAGAAACGCATAATAAACAGAATAACCCGCGCGAGATGTACAGGGGAATCAATTTTATAAGGAAAGGCTTTCAAAGTAAAACGGAAGTAAAGAGGGACGAAAATGGCAATCTAGTAGCCGATGCGATAGAGAGACTGAATTTATGGAAAGACTATTTCGATAAACTATTAAATGTACGCGGAACCCCCGTTGAAGGTAATCCCGGCGAAATCCATACTGCTGATCTATTAATTGATGATCCTGCTGATACAGAAATAGAAATGGCTATAAAGAAGTAGAAAAATAACAAAGCCGCGGGCATCGACGACCTTCCGTCAGAACTGATAAAAAATGGACGCCCTTGCCTCACAAGACAAATTTTTAAATTAATACGCGCAGTTTGGAAAACAGAACGCACGCCGGAAGAATGGAATACCTCTATCGTTGTTGCCATCTTTAAAAAAGGCGATAAAACTGACTGTAACAATTATCGGGGAATTTCACTTGTACCTTCGTGCTACAAGATCCTGTCTAATGTAATCCTAAGTAGACTGACTCCTTTTGCCGAGGAAATCATTGGGGATTACCAGTTAGGATTCCACCGAAACCGATCTACAAGCGGTTAAATGTTTACAATTAGACAAATGTTAGAAAAGAAATGGGAATTTAATGAAGCCAACGTACTGGATTCTAGAGTTCTTGGGTGTGCTAAGAAAATTGGTTGGACTTATCGAAATTTGCTTACGCGGCAGTAGGGGTAGAATAGGCATAAACGGTAGTTTATCTGAAGAGTTTTCGATCCGCGATGGCCTGAAACAAGGCGATGCACTTTCGTGCGTCCTTTTTAACTAAGTTTTAGCATACGTGGTTAGGCAAGTGCAGGCGAATTCCAGCGGTGCTACCCTCAATGAGGTAATACAAATTCTTGGATATGCGGATGATCTCGACTTACTAGGGCAGGGCTCGCCAGAATGCAGTCTTTGACTGACAAGACTGACAGTGTCAGTAACGAAGACTAGGTCAAATAGACCCCAATAAATTTTCGTCGAACTTGTCCTTCGACTGGTCCCTAATCCTTCACGGTAAATTACAGTTTGAAAAAATGTATTGCGGACTCAAGTAGAAAAAAATCAGACCCTTCGGTGTGAACAATAAGCCTGAATAAGCCCAAATGAACCATGACCGTAAAGACCGTAACCCTTTCGAGGATTCCTGGAAACCGAAGAAAAAAATGACAGAAAAACTTTCTGTCAGTCTCGCACTTGTCGTGTCAGTCTGCACCTGCTGAAAGTGGTGAGCCCTGTACTAGGGGATGATAAAGAAACGGTAGCTAAAAATGCAGAAATCTTCATCAGAAAACCCAAACACATTGGCTTGGAAGTTAGCGAATCAAAGACAAAATATATGACCGTCGTCAGATCCGAACAAAGTAATCAAGATGGGGATCTTATGGCCGGGAATATGAAATTTGAAAGAGTTAGCGAGTTTAAATATCTCGGGTCCATTATCACTAGCGAAAATAAGATTAAAACGGAAATCAACGCGCGGCTGCACGCTGGCAATGGGTGCTATTATGCAGCAAACACACTACTAAAATCGCTATCGTTATCTAGAAACACCAAAGTGAGAATTTACAAAACGATAATAATGCCGGTCGTCATGTACGGGTGTGAACGTGGGCGCTGACGAAAGGAGAAGAGAATAGGTTTAGAGTTTTTGAGAACAATGTACTTAGAAAAATCTATTGTCCAAAAAGGGACGAAGAGACAGGTGAATGGAGAAAACGATTCTCTGAACAAAAATTAACTTTACAGGATAAACTTTACACAAATATCGGTTAACCTTTCTTTTTTATTCCATGAGAAACACATGTATTTTGAAAGAGGCAAAGTTGGCTGAACAAAACTTTATCGCTTTAAAAAATTTCTTGCAATAAATTATATCCTTAATTTTTTCTGTATCTGCAAAGAAAAATGATATCTTCAATTTTTAAAATGCTTGGAAAATTCTGACCTCGGATTCGGATTCTAGGCAGAAAATTACATTGGAAATGACCCTCAGTTGACCAACAACCGCAACCTATTTTTTGCAGATTTGTGTTATTAATTTTTCTTAAATACCCGGCTATAAAGAATTCGCGAAAAAGAAAATATGAAAAACATAAATAACATTGTTAATAGCAATTACGAAAATTTTTACTTAATGTTTCATATCCAGTTTTGAAAGCATAAACTTCTTATTTCGGGTAACTCCAGTGAAAAATAGATTTTATTTTTACCGAAAAATGATAAATATAAGTTTTGGTATGCAGCCATATCTATAATAATCTGCTTATAATGCAAGTATAAATTGCGCTCGAAATTTCGTGATATCAAACCTCAATATCTAAAATATTGAAAAAGTTGTACGTTTAGTCTCGAAACATTCATCCAGTCTGCAAAAAACAAACGAATAATGTAGAAAATATTATAAAACAGAATGAATAATAATTCATGAAAATTTAAATTTTAAGTAAAAGAAAGAGAAGGGTTTTCCCGTAAAAGGAGGCCCTCGATTTTTAAATTTATAGCAAGTAATAAATATTGATAACAGCGAAGAGAACGGAAGGTCAATAAGAGAAACAGAAAAACAACCATACCTGGTACAAATTGAAAACGGAAGAGAAAGTGAAAGTAAACATCCAACAGAAAGTAAAATACTAGTTCCCATCCTGATAAAGCTCTTCATACTGCTCCTACTAATCATTATATTTATACAGGCTAAAACAGTGACCGAAACGTTTCAAAAAGAATTATCGAATCTTTTATTTTGACGATCATTTTCATGACTTGCTTCCCTATTTAATATTGAAAAAGTGACATTTTTTCGGATATATATTGTGCTAAACGTTTTAGTGGAAAATATATTAGGTGTTTTTCGATATTATAGGATCATTTTTTCAAGAAAATGAGGACTCGGTGTTAGGCGTCAATTATTTGTCAGCCTGGAACAGCGTGGTATCTCCTCTCCACAAAAATCGAATAATTAGCAAAAATGAAAATTGAAAAAACATTTTTCTAATCATCTTAGATTCTGTTCTTCAATATCTTGGATATTATCAGTTGGAACCTTCTTTTTATTATCTACGGATGTCGAAATATTACTCGGTCGTAACTAGATAATTTGTTTTAATATCTATTTTTCGCCGTGTATGAATGGTGAAAGTAAAATAGTGAAAGTATGATTTTGCGGCCAGCAAAGTATACTTTTACGGTCGAGGCTGGTAAAAATCCCCTCTCCAGCAATTTTTCAGAAGTCAGCGATCTATAATATAGCTTCCTTCCATGGGTCTCTCCCAAATTGTCGTTTGACAACGATCAACCAATCAAAATTAGCAATGCTTGCAAAAATGCCCTACCTCACCTATGCATTCGTACCTTCGAGTCGGTCATACTCAAAATTCTCAAAGCAGTTCTTTACTACTTCTTGTACCGACTAGAAGTACTAAGGAATCCGGAAAAACACGGTTTCTCTGCCCGTCTGCACTCGACGCGTAACTGAGCTGGGCCGCAACGTTATTGATAATTAAAGTTAGTCATTGGCCAGGAACGACGTTTTTAAACGGTATCACTGACCCGACCCCTTATTTTTGATTAAATATCAACGGACGTCGCCCTTCAAACGGCATCAACGGACCTAATTTGACAATTTTATTGACTCGCCCAGACAGATCTACGTACGGACGTAAAACTCTTTCGGATCTTTAGTCGACGGAAGACCGATACCGAACTTAAGTGACATAACGACGTACAGACGTGTAGCCACTTGAATTCAAAACCAGCCGAGTTCGTTTCCTACCGTGAAGGGTGTGTCGATTCTGCGAATCAGCTTAGTGCACCCAGAATAGAAACGGCGATTCGGGCCCAGTGCAGTTATCTACGAAGTGCGACGGTCCAGGGAAAGGTGTGAACCTGACCAGTTACATCCTATTCCAAAAACACCAGAAATCTAATCCTTGCCCGCTCCTTCCTTCTCTCTGGCGAATGAAGTGTGGCGGTAGCTGTAAGTTAGGGTAAGTCAAATGTGAAAATTACTTGTACTTTTTCTTCTTGGTTCCTTTGGAATTTTACCATCTGTTGTTTTTTTTTGTTATTTCATTCTTTTTTAACTTGAATTAATTAAAATGAAATTAGAGTACATTATATAATAGTTAAAGCTCATTCGCAGATTTTTAAAATAAAAAATTATTATCTCGTACGTAACAAGCTGATGGTGGCAGCGGTGAGAAAGGATTTCACCCCTTTTCATCCCTGTCACGCTACCGGTTTACTCGGAATTTTACTAAAATCCATTTTCAATCTGATTGATCTGTAAAATGATGAAATTAATTTAAAATTCGAAAAATTCGAAATTAAAATCAAAGTGTGGAATTATATTGTTGAGTTCAACCATGTTTCCTTAGAATATTCCCACCACAATTTAATTTTTATTTGATTCTGTCAATTTCGAAGTAAAACATGAGCTGCTTTTAGCTCTTTGTTTTTATTTCAATAGCAGAATGAATTTGAATTAAATTATTCCTAAAAAAAAAAATTGCAAGTCAAGAACGCATACATTTAATTAAAACATGAGCTGCATTTAGCCCTTGGTTTTATTTAATTAGCAGCTTGAGTTTTTATTTATTTCTGATACCTTCGAAAATTAAACTCTGATTCTATTGCGTAAGTTGAATAAAAACATGAGCTGCTTTTAGCTCTTGATTTTATTTAACTACAAAAATTACAAATTAGATCAATTCCATCTGGATAGTTACAAGCATAATTTTTCTAGAATAAATTAATGCTGTTCAAAGTGTTTGCTTTGCTTTATTTCTGGTTTAATTGGGTTTAGAACGACCTTCGTTCCCTCAAAAGTTGATATTTTAAATTAAGCTTAATAAATGTGACTTAAAATCTGAGCTGTTTCTAGCTCCTGGTTTTCCTGGGGGTCGTGGTTTGTAAGGCATCATTACCTTTAGTTATCCCATTGAATACATACGGTCGAGTATTTTAAGGAAATTAAATTTGAGATAATTGACGTTAGTATTTACTTTTCTTGTGACATTTGATTTCGACTATTAGAATGGCGTGCGATAAATAATCAATTAACGAATTGATATTAGTGCCTTAGGTCACCTGAAAATAAATGCTACTATCATTCGGAGGCTTATCATCCTTTGATAGTAACATTTAGCAACTAATAGTAAGGCCTCATGCGGCCTACATAGTTGCATTAAAAGCGTCTTAAGCGGCATAATAACAATTTGTTAATTAAAATGACGTAATTGCCTAATAGCAATCTTAAGAAAAGTTGAATATCTAATGCCAATTTAAAGTGCGAAATTATTTCCATTATGTCAGCGATCACATGTGTCAGGCGAAATTTGTAACGTGTGTTTTTATGTATGCACGTTAATGTGCTAGACTGTGCTCACAACAAAGTGAGCAGTAGTATATAGTAGTCGAGAAAGAGAGCGAGAGAGAAGCGCGTCCCATTCCTAACAGCTCCCCTCCTCGCAAAGCAGCAAATAGAAAAAAGCACAATACTATTGTCACGGTCTCTAACTCAATAACACAAATTCCGTTTGTAGACGAAGAATCCAAGGAAGCAAAAAGAAGATTAAAATCGGAAATTGAACCGTTTACTCGAATATTAAGGATTCAACCTCGAACTCGTCAAGCAATCGCGCTAGATGTATCAAATCCCAAAGTGCGAGAGGGCTACCTACCCCGTATCAAGATTCCGGACGGAATATATTTAGGTGAAGCTGCAGCCACGAATGAAAACGGGAAATGTCATGTATTAGTAATCAACTCTACTGAAGAGGTAGTCGAGCTCGCCCTTCCCCCTCAAGAAATCATCCCCTTTGAATACTATAAGATTCAAGGGGAAGAATCTTCCGATTCAGAGCAACGGAATCGGATGAAGATGTAGCTAAGAAGGAACAAACCCGCGCTGAGCGCGTGTTTATCAGTCTATACCTTTCCCATTTAAATGATGAAGAAAAAGAATACGTTGCCCAATGGACAAATGAATTTCCGGATATATTTCATTTAAATTGCGAGAAACTAACTGCAACCCACTTGGTTCAACACCGAATACCCATGACTGAAAAGTATAGTCGTACAAAGAAAACAATATAGACGAGCACAGGATTCGGCCGAAGATGTACGACAAGCAGTCGAAAAACAACTCAAGAAACTTGATGCCTCAGGACAAAGAAAATACTGGGTTGTCATCGATCATAGGGCACTTAACGAAAAAGTCATAGGGACGCATACCCCTTGCCAAATATTACAGAAATACTGGACCATCTTGGGAAGGCACAGTACTTCTCTGTCTTTGATTTGGCGAGCGGATATCACCAAATTGAAACGCACCCCGACGATCGAGCAAAAACAACCTTCTCTACACCTCAAGGTCATTTTGAGTACATCCAAATGCCAATGGGCATCAAAAATGCCCCGGCAACCTTTCAACTTCTAATGGACGAAGTACTGAAAGGAATGCATGGCACGGAGGGCTTCATATATCTTGACGACGTAGTGCTGTTCTCAGAAACGCTTGAGGAACACCACACGAAGGCAAAACGCCTTTTCACACGGTTACGGCAAGCAAACCTAAAGTTGCAGCCAGATAGGTGTGATATCTTGCGAAAAGAAGTAGCATATCTAGGTCACATAATTGGACGGAATGGAGTCCAACCTAACCCATCCAATTAGCCAAGCCCTTAAATGATCTCCTCAAGAAAAATATTGAATGGAGATGGGAAAACGAGCATCATCAAAGTTTCGATAAAATACGAAATTACCTTTGTCAAGAGCCTATTCTTCAGTATCCGGATTTCAAAAAGGAATTCAAACTCACCACAGATGCCTCAGAGTATGCTGTGGGGGCCATTCTATCAAAAGAGAAGGAAGGGATGGATATGCCTATCACCTATTACATACCACGCTGGAAACACCAGTTCCCGTTAGATCACTGAAGTTAAGAAGTGTTGGGCGCGGTTGGTACTTGGATGGGTGACTGTCTGATACTACTGCGTTGCTGTTGGCGGTCGTGGGTGTGGTGAGCCCACACTTGTAGTTATTTACTACAAGAAACTATCCACCTAGAAACACTACCCGAATCGGGTAGTGTTACGCTTACCCCTAGAGGCTCGCCGAAAGGGAAATGGCTTAATGGTATAGTAATGAGCGCTTGTGAAATAAGCTACGATAAGGAGGAAAAGGAGTGCCTTTGGTACTATATGGAGTACAAAATTTTTGGCCCTACCTTTACAAAAGGAAATTTATATTAGCATGCGATCATCAGCCCATTCACTGGATACTCTATGTGGAGGACCCGGGCGCCAGACTTCTTAAGTGGCGAATGAAATTGAAAAACTTCGATTTTATCTTCGAATACAAGAAGGGAAAATTAAATCGCTGCGTCGAGGACCTTTCTCAAAATCCAGTGCTCGATGAGCAAACCACTTCCATGTCAGGTAGGTCGTAATCAGATCAAGATCGCGAAAATTCAACACCTAATGCTCTTCAGCAAAAAGTAAACCTTCCGGCCGACGACGATGTACTTAGAGCCAACCCCACACGAGTATTACCTATACACACGCGTTCCGCAACAGTTAAGGAACAAACGAAAGAATCCAGTCCGAGCAAGTCGCTTCCCACAGCGCGAAAGGACTCACAACCCCTGGCGACAGCTCCGAAAAAGCCAACCATCGTTAGGTCTAGCCAGTTCAAACCTAGTAAAACGAAATCGGCTACTATGCCCAAGACACACTCGAACTCAAATACCAAGAAATCAGAAAAAGGTACCAAACCACCGGCAGGACATCAGCGGAATCCGAAAACAAATGCAAGGCCAGTTCTAAACTTAGACGACAGTTTTCGACCTCCGAGCGGTTTTAAGGCACCTAACATGGACGAAAGGACAATTGCATCAAGGCTACGAAATCGCAACCTTAGACTCAAAATCACAAAAACTCCGTCCCCCAGTGAAGAGTCCTCTTCATCTGAATCGTCATCTGAAGAAGGAGATAATGAGGATTCTGATGCCCCCGTCTTTAGAAAGAGTCGCAGCATCCTGCCAGACGTAGGACCTGCGCAATTGACCCTAAAAGGCAATGATCCACCTAAAAGCGCACCCCCGCGTTTACCCCCAAAGGCTCCATGGATACCTCCCTTATGCGACCCCTATGTTGATGTGTACATAGACCGAGCAAGCGTTCCTGATTCGAAAGGCAACTCTCGAGCTGGAATTGGCGTATGGTTTGGCCAGAACCATCCGCTACAAGTCTCGCAATCAGTTACAGGACGCCAAACAAACAATGCGGCAGAAATCAAAGCGGCCACGATAGTTGCTTAGAGGGCCGCAGGCGCAGGAATCCAACAGCTTAGAATTAATACAGATTCCAAGTTTCTCATCGACATTGCAACCGTCTGGATCCCTAAATGGGAAAAGAACGGCTGTGAAACTGCAGCACGAAAGCCCGTTGTCAACAAAGTCGAATTCTTAGAACTAAAAGCCGCTTTAGAACCCTTACAGGTGACATGGAATTATGTTTCTGGCCTCCAAGGGATAGAAGGAAATGAAGAAGCGGATAAATTGGCGAAAGAGGGAACGGAGCAAGATTCCGTACAAGAAACTAGCACCTTCCAGGCAGAACCTTTAGGTTTTCATCATAAGGACTCTACATCTCCAGCACAAGTCATCGTGGATATCAGCCCACCCCAAATGGACAGCGAAGACAGAGATGTCGAGGGGAGTCGCAGTCTTAATCCGAAAGATTTAGAAAAATCATTAAACAAGTTTAATGAATCCCTTGCAGAGCACCAATCTTGGTTCTGGGATAATGAAGGTGCTGATTCCGTTATTCAGATTCCTTGCACTCATGTTTCTGAAGGTTAAAATGATCAAGAACTTTTGCAAGAATTGAAAAAGCAAGATCCCTGCGGAGAATTTTATGATGATGAATTCACGCTCAAGGTGAACAGCTTCCTAAAGGCTTTTGAAGAACATCAAAAATCACTGCAGGAAGTCGAAAACTTAACTAAACCAGACGTCCATACAACCTTAGGCTGTACCAAGGTCGTCACAACCCAGCGACGAAGTACCGTGCGTTTTGCTGACGTTCCCGAAGAAATTAATTCTCCTCAGATAAAGGACCCTGTATCACAGCAATCACACTTTAGAACCTCCTTGCCTTCCATAGCACCGGTAGCATGGTCAACACCCTTTCCGAAGAAAACGGGTGGGGAGGAAGAGCTGAATAGTCCAATAGGAGAAAAAGAAGATTATCAACTACGAAGGCTACAGTGTTCTCAACCTGCCCAAGACCTACACCACAGGATGAAAAAGAAGGATCCTCAGAAATGTGCTGAGATCCAACTGAAGAGTCTAACATAAACCGTCAATGGAAAGAGCCATTTACATATCGCCGCGACAATTACGCCCATTTTATTTCAGCAGAATGCGAACCCACAAACTCGATCGCCAAGCTCCTGGTGGCTACCGAGCGTCTTGATCTACAAGACCTCTGGGAAAGCCGACCTCAGAAGGGACAAATCCTGGTCACTCCTAACGGTCGATACAAGACGTATTCTGTCATTGTAAAAACGAGACATTTCGATGAAATTGACTGGAATGACGTGATTGCTGGACTAAAGAAACTTCGCCTCGCTCTAGAAAAAGATGAGCAGAAAACATGCCGTATTGCAAATTCGGGAGACTTGCTTGGTTCGCTGCCCCAAGATAAAATGCGCGATACGTGGGCCCCAATTTTCCGGGGTGGTAATATCCAAGTCACCCTTTGTCATGGTAGAACTGAAGTGCCCTCGGAGGACTTAAGACAAGAAATAATACGGGAATGTCACGAGAGTCTAGTGGGAGGACACAAAGGTGTGTAGTTGTCTGGAAAATAAACTCATGCGAGCCCGTACACACGAGCCAATGGTGATTACCGATACACCATTTGGCGTAATTGACAAAGTGTCAATTGACACGGTAGGAAAACTCCCTACAACCCCGACTGGGAACCGACGTATACTAACTATGCAGGACAACTTCAGCAAGTATTGCATAGAGGTACCCATTCCAGATGTTAAAACAACCACCATCGCACATGCCGTTGCTACTCACCTCTTCTCTCTATACGGTGCCCCGAAGTGCAACCTGAGTGATCGCGGAGGAGCATTTGTGAGTAAAATGATGCGGAAAATAGAGAAACTTTTCAACGTAAAACAATTGACGATTTCTGGGTATCGTCCTCAAACGAATGGATCCCTAGAGAGAAGCCACATAGTTTTAACCGATTATATAAAACATTACGCGAACGATTATGACGACGGGGACAGACTGCTTCCATTCGCCATGTTTGCGTACAACCCGTCGGTTCATGAAGCGACGGAGTTTACTCCCTAAGATTTGGTCTTCGGAAGAATCGCACGGGTACCCACCTCGTTTTCATCTGATGACCACTTGGAAACCTATGGCACCTATTTGCATGACCTAATCATCCGATTAAATGAAATTCAGAAAATCGCAGCAAAGAATCTCCTTGATGCAAAGGAAAAGTCAAAGAAATACTATGATCAAAAGGCTAGGCCGCTAAACGCGAAAGTGAATGATTTAGTATACGTGATGAAACATGTACGCAGTGGAAAATTCGATTCGCGAAGTCATGGTCCATATAAGGTCGTGGGACTAACCGATAACCATAAGATTTAAGCCGGTTAAAACAATGAAAATAACGTATTATTTTCCTTTACATAAAGCAGCGATGCAATTACGATTAGGAATCTAAAAGAAATTAGGCCAACCTTAGAGTATTTTGTGAAACAAGGTTAACACAGGCATTGAAACTAAAGCTAGAAAAGAAAGGAAAAACTAAAAAATATATTAAATCCGAATAAATGCAATGAAGTGCGGGATTACCCAGGAATTATTTTCTTTCAAAATAATTCCAGGGTGGTCAACCGCTCAATTGTTTATTTTTTTATTTTTTTCTCTCCATTATTTTCTCTAATTTATTCAGGGCGTAATAAAATTCACTACAAAATAACTTCGATAGTTATTTTCAAGAACTCTTTGAAAAAATATACAGAATCATTTATTTCTAAATGATTCTGGGGTGAGGATTAAAATCTTGTCCATCGTAACCCTAGATAAGGGTGGTGAAAATACCGAAACACATGCCGATGCTTTCTTCAATGTGTAGTGACTGCTCCTACCCTTAAATAAATCCTAGACTGTAATCAAGTGTAATTTAATTAAAGGTATACAACAATTTTAATTGGTAAATGTTAAATTAAGCAAATCAAAGTGTATCCAAACGAAACTTCTGTTCATAGGAAAAGAAAATAAAAGCAGAATTTTTCAATTGTCCTAATGTGTATGGACCATGTCTTTGGATCCCTCTATGTTATGTATATGCAGCGACTGGCATTGGACATGGCAAACAGCTGTACAGGATCACTCCCCTCACCAGCAGTACCGGAATCTACTACGAGCAGGAGGAACTTATGCGAAGGAGGTTTAGTGTCTGGAGACTCACCATTTTCATGGACGTTCCAAAATATCAGAACTTCCTAGAGACATATGGACGCAGAACCAAATCTCTACTGGAAAATTGCAAAGTGACACTCGGCGAAGACTGCATCAAAATCTTCGAATCTTACCAACTGTCTAGAAAACATGACTTCCCTGAAAATCGCTTGAGGGACGTTCAACTCGAGATGGAAGAACTGGAACGTAGGACTGAGAATCTTCATCTACAAAAGCTACCGACGAACATCAGACAACGGAGAGCATCCCCGATGATAGGATTTCTGGGTGGAAAAATCGGACCTGTTGCAGGACTTGTCACCTATGATGATGAGCAACTATTAGACGCAAAAAACAACGAAGTAAATGATGCACAAAAGAATTTATCTCACCTCATTGGGCAAAAAACTCATGTTTTGAGAGCAAATCTCGAGCAAATTTATCGAAGAGAAGAAAATGAAGAAAGACAGCTTAATCAGTTTAAACTTGATTTAACCAATGCTGCAGTGACGGCCAATCAAATTGAGGAATGTATGCCACAAATAAACTACACAAATACTTTTAATCAAATGTTAAGAATGATGGGAACCGGATTGGATAACTACACAAGATCAGCCGATCAACTCCTAGATGCCATACACGAAGCTAGAAGAGGACATCTACATCTCTCTCTGTTAACCACTAACCAGCTAGAGGTTGTGTATCGAGATGTACAGGACCATGCTCCGAAACTCATGTTTCCTACTCAAGGACCAAAAGTCAGTATCAAGGAATTGGCACAATTATCAACATCAACGATCATGGTGAGGAATGGATCTTTGAGGTTCGTACTGGATATACAACTCCTTGACAAAACAGATTATCAACTCTACCATATTCATTCAATACCCGTACCTTAAGAAATATTTGTAACCAACTCTGGCCGGGCGTATATAAATTCTAAGTCTAGATATATCGCCGTAGATGAATCTCAAAGAACCTACATCCTAATGACAGAAGATCAATTCTTGGAATGTAAGTACCTTCAGCAATATCATCTTTGTAAGGAATATCTTATCATCCACGAGACTTTAGCGGTATGGATTTACTCTCTCGACAGGGAACAGTCAGCAGAAATAATCTGCTCAATGCAACCCTCAATAAAAATTCAGTTATCAAAATTGAGAATAGTCCAGGTAGCTCCAGGCTGTATATTGAAAACAGAGTCAGAAATTTTAACCAGTCTTTCAGTCAATCGACATTCTACAGAGTTCATTTATGAGCCAACTCTACATTTAGACCTAAAAAAAAATACCACCTATCGTCGGACACGATAATAAGAAAATTAACATCACGGAATTAATGCTTATAACATCATCAAAAGAAGATGTTACCTATCGACAAAATTACAAACATGAAGAATCCTTATGGGAGATCGAGAAGAAATTAGATGAATTCAGTGATCGCAAGGCATTCAGCATAAATCATGTAACCCTTTCTCATGGGTCATATATTGGATTAGGATTATTAATAATCCTGGGACTAATAACCTATTTTTGTCACTCTCAAATCTCAATAGTAATATTAGCCTGTGTCGCTTGTATTAGGAAGAAGTGATCTTGGAGGTCCAGTATTAGTGACATTAAACGAAATACTCCAAATTTCGAAAATGCTGACCTCGGACAACACTATGAAAATGAGTTAGAATTACCAACAATAGCTCCAAGAGCCACTAACACGAATTCAAATCAGATCCTCTCCAAGGAAATCATCCAGCGGGCTCCTGAAAATGCAACCAATACATCAAAAGTATCGGGGATGCCCTTGCCATAAGTGTTAATACGCAAGAAATCCAGAATTTCAAACCATTTGAAACATTTCCGATATAATGTAAATTATGCAAAATATTATGGTAAATATCATAATGATCATATAATTCCATCTTCATTATAATAATATATTAATAATATAATAATTATCACAACAATTACAATTCTTAAACAATTTAAAGTAATGAGTAATAAGGAAATGATAAGAGTAGGTCATAAGAAATATTGTTACCTCCGTTTTCTAAAAATATGATGTTGTTTTCGAAAATGTGGCGTTTATTCACGGAAATGTGCTATTGTCGAAACTGAATCACCTTGCATTAAGAGAATGCTGAACAAACGTTTTGCGTGTTGAATATTTTCTCGAATGGCATGAAATAATACATGACGTGAAAAAAATTGGCAATTTTATTTTCTGAATTATTATATTTCGAATATTATATTTTCGGGAATTTTGATAATTTCGTTGATTAATTATTAGTTCCATTTGACTGAAATTAAAAAATTCACAACTGAAAATTGCCGAATTAGAGAATTCTCGACAAAATCAAATCCCCAACATATTTCAAATCCCCGATGTATCTAATTGTCTCTGATTGGTCTTTTTCTCAATTAACAATCATATGAAGTATATAAAACTAGGTTGCATCACCTTCAAATTTCAAAAATTACAAAAAATAGTCAAACTCTTTCAATCAACATAATTCAAAGTTGATGCAAATACATAAAATATGTGTTGATTCGAGTCTGATTGATTAAGCTATAATATTGATACATTTTCTTGCAGAGAAGGGAAGTTATGTCAATTTATATATTTAGAAAAAAATTTTCAGTAAAAATGTTGTCATGCTTATAATTTAAAGTTGATGCGTGAATAGAAAACTTGGTTTGATCCAAAACGCACCGATTGGCCCATAGCACTAATACATTTTATTGAATAGTACGAAGCTATGGGAATGCATAAGATTTTGAAAATATGATTTGTTATAGTAAAACTTTTTCCACTCACATGATTCAAAGTTGATGCGAGAATATAAAGGACTGATTGGTTGGACGCAAATCGATTGATCGATTGATGTTAATAAACTTTATTGAAGATTAGGGAAAATTTTCATTTCGAATGCAAAATTTGATTTGTCTGATTTGTCTCTGTATTCAAAAATTTTTAGTATTATTTCGTAATTTTGTATATCTTGTAAATTTCTGTTTTCAAATTGAGCTAAATGAAGACTTTGGTTTGTCTATTATTGAAAAAAAATCAACACATCCTTCTTCACGGAATTTCGTTCTAAAGGGCGATACCTATGGCATCGAGAGAAGGTATAAGGCTAGCAATCAAGATGTACAAAAGTCCTGGAACGATGGCGAGAGTTTACATGTTGCTTAAATTTTACCGAGATATGCATCACCGTATACCTATCTTGAATGAAAGTTTGTAATCTGGATATTGCAGAAATATGTTAAGAATAAGATTTTTGAAGTTATACACAATCATAATTCCTATGTATGAGTGAAATATCACAGTGTTAAACTGGAGTTTTTCATACAAGAGAAGCGTTGAGTTAAATTTTGTTAAATCATTGAAAGTTGCATTGAGCATTTTTCATTCGGCCTATAAATAAGCGTCGTTAGAACAGGATTATTAAACAATATTAGACAGCAATGGATTAAATTGAACAGTTAGGCAATTTTGAAGAAAAAAGCAATGCAAGGGTTATCTTCTGGTGCAAGAATCATGATCGCAGTGTCTTAAAAATTAGGCTTAGATGGTCGGAGAGTGACATTCTCATTATCAAGAGATGTTTCCGCTACTGTATTTCCCTCTGAATCTAAAAACTGCCGTGGTGAGGTTGCTGGATCAATTTCTCCGACGATTTCTACTGGGTCAATGTCAACGACCATCTTGATCGGAGAAGAGTCAGAAAACGGTTAATCTCCGAAGAAACTCGCGATAGTGATAGGCTGTCTCCGGACCGAAGTTGGCGGAATGTAATCCTCGTCATTTTCATATCACAGCATTCGCGTGTATAGGGGTTGTGACCTTCGTGTTGGTGGTCTTGAGTTTGATACCGATTCAGAGTCAGACGATGAATACGCTAGGCTACGCTGCCGTCCAAACGAAGGTTCTTTATAGTCGGGTCTCGGCCTCGTTCGATTTCTCGAGAAAAACGCGTGCGGCTATTCCTGGGTCCTCTGAATCAGAGCCTGAATGTTCACATTCTGTTGTTCTTATGACTTCGCTGGGGTTCTTTATGGTTCGACCACGTTTCTTTCATTCGATCACTGGAATCAGATGTAGAATCCAAATCTCGTGAACAACGCACGCATCTTCCTTTTCCGGCGGGTTTCGGGGAAGTGCATCCGCATTTTGATTTGTTTTGCCGGGCTTGTATACTATTTCGTACTGAAAATCACGTACTTTGAATCTCCAGCGCATTAGTCTCGATGATGGATCTTCCACTGAGTGAAGCCATTTTAGAGTCTGATGATCCGGGACCACGATGAAGTTTTTGCCATACAAATAATGTCTGAAGTGTCGGACAAACTCTACAAATGCCAGCCTTGTTAAGCAATCGCGACGCATAAGTAACGGGTCGGTCATTTCCTACTTTCCCCTGGCTCAAGACTGCACCGATGCATATTTGAAAGCATCCGTCGTCAAAAGGAATGGTTGTTCGAAATCAGGATATTAAAGGATAGAAGCATGTGTTAAGGTATTCTTCATATCTTTAAAGCTCTGCTGCTGCTCTTCGCCCCAATAAAACCTACGACACTTCTTTAACAGATCCGCCAATAGTTTAGTCCGTCTCGCGAATTTGGCAATGAATACCCTTTAATATTTGACCAGTATCTGGATCAGGACTCACACCATTTACGGAAATGATATGACCTAAGTATTTAACCTTGGTAGAAAGGAAGGCGCATTTCTGTGGTTGAAGGCGAAGACCAGCCGCTGATAGTCGCATAAAGAGGCGTCGCGCTCTGGCTGTGTGCTCTACGATAGAGGCTGCCAAGATGGCCATGCCATCAAGGTAAAAGAATAACTCCGTCTCCTGAAGTCCCGTCAACACACGCTCCATTAGGCGTTGGAACGTAGCCGGAGCACCCTTAAGTCCGAAAGTCATTCACAAGTATTCATAGTGGCTACAATTTGTAGAGAACGCGGCCTTTGGCCCGTCAGCAGGGTTAATTGGTATCTGATGAAATCCACTGGCGAGATCAAATACCAAGAAATACTTTCCTTCGCCTATGTTATCGAGTATTTCCGTGATATGTGGGAGGTATACGTCTCTCACGGTTTTACAATTCAAAGCCCGAAAATCGATCACCATTCGCCACTTTCGGTTTCCTTCAGGATCAGGCTTTTTGGAAACAATCAAATGAGGCGAACTGTAAGGCGAGTTTGCCTCCTTAATCACACCAAGCTCGAGCAATCTTCGTGTTCGCTTCCTTATTTCCTCTTTATGGACTGGCGGATAGCGATACTGTTTTGTCACTGGTCGTCCGTGGTGGGAACAGTATGCTGTTCTAAGGTGGTACCTGGGAACATACCAGATCATTGACACCCACGAGTTCGAAAATACGACACACGCATTGTCGCCTTGAGAGTGGCGGACCCGAACGTTTTTTCATGATTTTCTCGAGCTCCTCATCGGAGTCTCATGGAGATACAATATCATGAATATCATATGGAATGATTGCTTGGTGAGCTATCTGTATATGGACAACTTCATAGCCGACGTTAATAGCCATAAGACAGCATTGTCTATCTTCATTGGACGCCGCTGAGTTATCGATAATAATGCCTCCTACGGCATCAATAAGTGGCAAATTCACATTCCTTGTTTATGACTTTGTTGGGAACGACATGTCGAGTTCGCGCTCTGAGGGTCAAAACAGGTGCTTTTGGCGGTAACTCGTGACGTTCATCGTCATACCTATCTACGCATTTTTGTGGATTGATGAAGGGTATAGGAGTGATTGGTCGGCTCCTCGTAACAATTATCTTGTGATAGTATGAAACTGTTACTTCTTCCTGAAAAAAGTATTCTCCGCTGAGAATATATGTAGGAAATTAGGTACTCTGAGTCAGGGACCGTCATTTTGAAACGATTCTTGATGGGCAAGAAGAAATTTGAGAATCAAGTAACATTTTGTGAAATTTAAATTGAAAAAAAAATCACTGGTTCCTCCCTTTTAGCCTAGAGGTAGTTTAAACAATCTTTAGCAAACTGAAGCCAATTTTAAGTAAAACGAAAGCGTGTGCTGGTCAGGTTGATAACACACTTAATGTTTACAAAACTTTACTAAATTTTTAGCTATAAATTTAGCTATAAATCTTCTTGGCGCTGAAAGTGATTAATTTCTCACTGATAGTTTTTCTTCAGATTTAATTAGTTACGACTTCCACTTCTAGAAGATTTACAATGCTCTAAGACCAACAGGAAGATTTTTAGTAGAGTTTGAATTTTCAACAAAATACATGAATTTTCCACTGGAAACAATAAATTTTCATCTCGAAACAGGCATATTTTCGATTAAATACATTCATCTTCAACTAAATGCATGCATTTTCAATTTAAAAAAAGGGATATCCAACCAAATAGATGAATCTTCAATTAAACAATAAAAGTTTTTAACCAAAAATGCGATGATTACATTTGTCAACAAAATAGTTAATTATTTAACGTAAAAAATAAACTTTCAACTGACATGATGAATCATCAACACAACAAAAAAACATTTTTAACAAAGCGTTCCAACTTTCCACCAAAATTAATTAATTCTCACTGAAAAAGGTAATAGCTGAAATTTCCACTAGAAAAAATCTCCATTTTTAATTAGGTACAGGTCAACTTAACCAAAAAATACAGATTTGCGACAAAGAGTTTGAAATAAAGCAAAAATGAATTTGCAACGAAAAAGATATTTTTTTACCGAAAAAGAGGAACTTTTAACAAAAAACGTGTTTTTTTAAATTGAAAAAATAATTTTGAACGAAAAAAGATGACTTCTCAACACAAAATGTAGAAGCTGATATTTCAACCGAAAAATGACTTCCACTAAATTGATTTGCCAAATACGATCATCGAAAATGGCGGGTCCCGTAGCCTGTGAAGCGATGCTTTACAGGCTACAAGAAAATGAATCCCTTCACAGGATACTCTATCACACACGTTCAAAACTCTTTTGACTTCATCAGAAAAATACAACAGATACAAATTCAGCCCTAAGACATCCTAGTAAGTTCTGACGTAATATCTCTCTTTAAAAAAGTACCAATCTCTGATACAATCAATATTATTAAATCCTTTGTAAACTTCCCTTCTAATATCGCACCTCTGATAGAACACTGTCTCATTCATACCTACTTCTCTTTCAATAACTACGAACAAACCTCGAGAGCAGCAGTGGGATCTCCAATCTCACCTGCAACTGCCAACATTTTTATGAAACGTCTAGAAACTGAAATCTTCAACCAATCCAAGGTTAAACAGAAATGTTGGTGCCGTTACGTTGAAGACACCTTTGTCAACCGAAGACATGGACTGGATGAATTACAGAAGTGCATCGATACTATCAATCAAATACACCCAAATATTCAGTTCACCATGGAAATTGAACAAAACGGAAAATTGCCTTTCTCGGACGTTCTAGTTTACAATAGATTAGGTAGCTCATTAGGTCATGAAGCTAACAGAACACACACCCATAAAAACAGATACTTGGTTTCAAAATGTAAATATTTTGTTAAAAATTCGTTGGTTTTTTTTTTGCTGTGAAAAATCGGTGTTTTTTGTTAAAAATCCAACTAGTTTGCTAAGTGTTCATTTTCTTTGGTTAATGATTCATCATTTTATTTCAAAATTCATCTTCTTGTTCGAAAATTAAACTGTTATCAGAAGTACAACAATTGAATATTTTGATGAGAAAAAATTAATAAATGTTCAAGGTGTTTTCTAAAAAGATTTCTTAAATTTAGAATAACAATTTTTTGATTTGAATTACAAAAATTTTCAAATTCACTAATATTTCGGAAGTTACCTATATTTACAAAATTACCAAATTGTTGAAAATTACAAAAATTTCCAAATCAATCAGAAATTTGCGAAATTTCATAGAATTGCAACAAAACATTTCTAAAATACCCAAAAGGTTACAAATATGTCAAAAATGATCAATGTTACCATAAATTACAAAACTAGAAATTTCAATATACGCTTTTGTTTATAATTCGAATGATAATTCGAGAAAAAAATGTTTCTACAAGGACTTTGGAACTGAGACATTTGTTCACAGAAATTGTTTTTAACAATCACAGGAATCGTTATTTCAAACCTCATATACAGTTCCAGAAACCCTCTCAACTTACTGTTGGATAAATTTGGTGAACAATTTCTTTTGTGTCATATAAATGAATTTTGACCAACTCTGTTGGCTAGTCATCACAAATAAGGTAATTCTAATTGTGATTGAAAAAAAAAATTTTTTCACAAGGAAACGACACATTGAGATATAGATAGTAATAACTTTTTATTAAACGCTATATACAGTTTTATTATTACCACCAATTACACCAAATTCACACATTCTAACTTAAATGAAAACTCTGATGATTGGACACTCCAGCAACTGCGCCTGTCTTCAAAACATCTGTACTAGTATTGCCTACATTTTTTTTTTATTTCTTTTATCTACATTTTTTTTTGTAGTACAGAAGGGATATTCCAGAAAACTCCATTTGTAGTACAGCGGAATTATGTATGATATTAGTCTAATCTACAGGCAATCTTGCCGAATGAATAAGAAATTATGTAGGTATTTTCGGAGGTTGATTGAAAATAATAGGTTATAAATATATTGTAGAAAGTTCAGAAGTCGTCATATGTGTATCATCCTTTGGTTCACTTGCCATTCTCTTTGTCCACTTCAAGGGTGACTCGCACGGCTGAAAATGAAGCGATATTTACTTTAAACATTATGTTTGTGCCGATTTAGGATCACTCTACCCCAATTACTATTTTGACCAGAAACGATTTTGATTTCGCATTAAAAACAGTAAAAAAGATCCACAAAATACAATTCTTCATCAAAAAAACTCAAACCCTCAACCATGAAAGAAAGTTACTCTATTGGGTTCTTAGCCCAATAAAGGTGTCTCTAATTTACAGCGGTTTCTTTTTATTCAAAGAAATTTCAATGAATTTGTTTTTCGCTCTGATAGAAATTTTTACTTAAATGAGCATAATGTTATTTTCTAGGCTTTCGTAGTCCCGGGCAGAAATCTCTATAGCTTCGGTAAGGTGCCTAGCGTACCTTTTAACCGAAAGGGGTTGTATGGTTAGCAGGATGGGGCAGTAGCGAAGGGGAGGGTAAATAAGGATTAGGCAAAGAGAAGCTAAGGGAAGGGCTGCATTAGAAGACAAGTTAAAAAAGGAAAAGTGAGGGGCAGTGTGGGGGAAATCGTATGGTATGTGGAGGACTGTGGTGGTAGGGAAGTATGAGATAGGAGGGCGAGTTAGGGATGGACGGAGAGAAATTTGGGTGAGAGGCGGCATTATGTGGGAGGGTTGTAGGATGAATGAAGGGGTGAGGAAAGAAGGCATGAGTAGTAACGTTAGTACGGGGAGAACAGTAAGAGAGGAAGGAGGATAATATGCGGAGAAGTAGGGAGGAAATACGTGCAGTAATTTAGAGTTAAGGGAGTATGAAAGGCATCGTAGGGTTATTAAGGAAGGGTCAGTAGTTGAGGGGCAGTAGTGAAGGTTTGGGAAAGTACGACAGGAGTGGGCACATGAGGGGGGGGGGGGGGCTAGAAGTGTGGTAAGGGGAAAACTTTATTTTCTAAGGAAGTATTAAGTTTTATATATGACATTAAACAAACTTACTAGTTTACATAGAAGCTCACTCTTTGCCTCGTGATTTCAACTGACAGGCAGGGTAGCAGTGTTGTGACGAATAGTAGTGCTGACCTTGACAAATCTATAGTTGCCTTGCCATCTTGAGCAGAAAGAGATTGAAGATCAGTTTTTGCCTTGGCAATCCTACTTTTATAGCCAGGACCTGTGCCACATGATTTCAATTCATCGCTTTTTATACCAAATTGTTTTTCTAAATCTGTTGCTATTGGATCACTGGCACCGTTGACTTCTGACAATCCTAAAAATGGAAAGGAAAGTGTATTAGTAATAGGACAGTTTGATAGTCTATTGGAAAAAAGGTTTTGAATTCGGAATCATCCAAGAATTATGTTATACGATTTGGGTCTCAGGGAATTTGGGTTTTCAACGATTTTTGGACAACATAGTTGAATATTTAAACGAAATCATGACAAAAGAGCTCAATTTAAACTGAGCAGATCAAATTTCTGTCTAAAACACAAATTTGCAACAAAACACATCAATTTTGACCAAACAGTTGAATTTTAAAATGAAAAATATTTGTTTTCCCCAAGTATTTGAGAAGGAAAATAAGAAAACTTGTCAAATATCCGGGGTTTCGTGAGATTTGTGGATCAATAAAATTTGAAGGAATAAAGCCTTTTGCTGGGGCAATCATTATTCTTACGGAAATCACAAATTTTTTTGAAGGTATAAATCTGCACATAGCAGAATAAAGCATTTGAACGGGAAGAACCTTATATGTGTATTAATATATTCTCATATATGTATCCTCTACGATGCATGAGATTGGCCAGAGCGCCCCATGGTGGGGACTGGTCGAACTTTATTGGCCAATCACGTGTGGCTCGGACTTCAGAGCATCGGAGTTTGAATTTGACAGCTGATCTGCATGCCGTGTTTGCTACGCATCTTACAACTACAGTCTTATTTCTTGACACACACTCACACAAGAAATCTCAAGTTGGTACTGTATTCTGCCATGCGCAGGTTTCTCCCTTTCAAAAAATTTATAATTTTTATCAAGAATATTCATTACCTCAGCAAAAGGCTTATTTATTCCTCTAAATTTCATAGAACCGAGGATCGCGCAAAACCTAAGATTTTTGACAAGTTTTCTCTCTTCCGTTCTCAAATGCTTGGCAAAAAATATATATTGAGTCAGTTCAGCAAAATAGCGAAATATCCAAACAAGGCAATAAATTTTCAACTACAATGGTAAATTTTCAACCGAATTAGTTGAAAAATTAATTTTTATCCAAGAGATATAGAATTTTGAAGAACAAAAAAAAACATATTTTTGACAAAGTAGTTGAATGAATTTTCAACTAAAACGATGAATCTTCAACCAAAGAAATACAGCAGTTGAACTTTCTACCACGTAGTTGAAGTTTCAATTACGAAGATCAATTTTCTACTAGAAAAGGTAAATTTTACACTAAATATGATAAATTTTTCCAGTTGAAATGCAATAGCTAGATTTTTAGTGAAAAATTTGTAATAGTTGATATTACAACCAGAAGAAAATTTTAATTTCACAAAATAATTTTTGAAAATGTCAGGAACACGCCTATTGCAATCTATGGATGACCCAAGAAGAGACATTTTTTTAATTAATTTAATTTGTTCACTTCTACTCACCTACAGAAATTGCCACCAAAGCAAAGATGAAGAGCTTCATCCTGGACGTAATTCAAAATTTACCCAAAAAAATAGGAATTTAAGACTTTCAGCTCAAAAAATAATGTTGCTTCTTGTACTGATGTCGAGACAATGAGTTAAGGTCACTTACATACTGATGTGTGTTCTAGAGACTAACCTTGTCTCCATTTGAAATTAGTAGATCGTGACGAAAGAATGCGTATGATACGCATTTTTTCTTATCAAGCTTTTATTTAGCAGACCTTAAACTCGTTTCGAATAATATGTTTTCCAACTTAAATTCAAAATTCGACGTATTTTTCAATTGAATTTATTTTAAAACTTTTTTTATATTTTCAGGCTGAAAATCGGGATATTTTTCAGAAAATTCGTTCTTTTCTCTTTCAAGTTCAAAATTTCGAATGAATATATGTTTCTTTATTGCCTGAAGAATAATTTCCTGCTGAAAATTTAATTTCCTTCTTAAAAATTCAACTAGTGCTTACAAAATAAAATTATCTGAGGGCAGAAAGTTCGTATGTATGAAATATGTATGTATATATATGATGAAAATTTGTTTGTTCATTTATAAAAAATTTTGTTTTTCTCTTTATGCTCTTTGCTTGTAGGAAATAAATTAATTTTTTTAGCTGAAAATATGACTATCCCATTTTTCTGAAAGAAACAATTATTTCTGATGAACTTCCTAAGTTGAAATTTTGTCTATTTAGCTAAAAGTTCATCTTATTGGTTGACAATTTAATTATTTTTTAAGACTTTGTGCATCCAAAGCCAGAGAAGAGTTATGTTTCGATTAAGGAAATATTTTCTTTAACTTCGCTTCGTAAATATTATAATAAATATCATCATTATTATGTTATTATATCTTGATTATAATATTATAATATAAATATATTAATTATTACAACAATTACAATTATGAAAAAATGTAGAGTAATGAGTAATAATGGAATAATAAGAGTAGGCCATAAGAAACAATGTCACCTTTGTTTTCTAAAAATATGTTGTTTTTTTTCTCGAAAATGTGGTGTTTATTCACGAAAATGTGTTATTGTCGAAACTGAACCACCTTGCAACAAGAGAATGCTGAACAAACGGTTTGCGTGTTGAATATGTTTGTGAATGGCATGACATAATACACGAAGTAAAACATATGTCCACTGAATAAATGTATGAACAATTATTATTTTTTGTTTTATAATTTAGCAATTTTTTAATTTTTTATATCCGGCAATTTTATTTTCGGAATTACTATATTTCCAAGATTTTAATTCCTGTAATTGTGATAATTTCATTAATTAATTATTAGTTCCATTTGACTGAAATTAAAAAATTCACGACTAAAAATTGTCGAACTATAGAATACCCAACCTAATTAAATCCCCGAAACTAGAAAATTCCTAAATCATTTTTAAAATTGAGCAATACTCTAAACTTTGGGGAATTTTATTTTTCTCGAATAGTGCAGTTCTGGGATTTCATAATTGTTGAAATTCTACATTTTGAATAGTTGCTTTTTCGCGAATTTGAATAATTTTATTGACATAATTTATTCATCAAAGTACTGAACTTTATGTAAGGGTATCTCTGCGGAGAAAAATGGTATCTTTAATTTTCAAAAATCTGTTCATATTCTGAGAGTTGTACATTCAGATGACATCACCCGATTTTAGAAAACAAAATTTTGTGCGATGTAAAATAAGCTCGAAAAAGCTCTGAAAAATGCGTGAAAAAAATATTAAAGACATGAATGACATTTTTAACAAAAATTACGAAAATTTTTACTCAACGCTTCATATCCAGTTTAGAAAGCATACATTTTTTGTTTTCGGGTAATTTCAGTAAAAAATATACTTTTTTGGCCGGAAAATGTTTCAAAAAGAGTTACTAACTCTTTTATTCTGACGATCATTTTCATGACTTGCTTCACTCTTTAATATTAAAAAAGTGAAATTTTTCTGCATATATATTGCGCTAAACGTTTTAGTGGAAAATATATTAGGTGTTTTTCGATATTATATGATCTTTTTTCAAAAATATCAGGACTCGGTGTTAGGCGTCAATTACTTGTCAGCCTGGAACAGCGCGTTGTCTACTCTTTATGAAAATCGAATAATTAGTAAAAATGAAAAAATATTTTTTTTCAAATATCTTACATTCTGTTCTTCAATATCTTGGATATTGTCATTTGAAATCTTCATTTTATTATCTACTGATGCTCTGCATTAATATGATGTAAGCCGGTTTTGTGGGTGTACCGACTTAATCACACTCATGGATAAAACGAAAATTACGCATTCTATCAAAAAGTTCTTTTTCCAACCAAGAAAATGATTTGAAGAAATAGAAGAATTCATTTTTCTTTCAAAGCAATGAATTTTCCACCAAGAAAATGAATTGTCAACAAAATAATTCAATTTCACACCCAAAAAATTAATTTTCTACCAAAAAAGATACAGTTTTAATAAAATATATACATTTCTAACTAAAAAAGTTAAATTGACAAACCAAGAATATAATATTTCAATTTGCTGTCAGAAAAGTATATTAAAAAATCACAGTTACTAGCTAAATTAATTAATTCTCAACTAAAAATATAAATTTTCACGCCAAAAATGAAATAGTTATATCCTCAGTTAAAAGTTTAATTTTCAACCAAAAAGAAACGAATTTTCAACCACAGAAATTATTTTTTAATCACTATGATGAATTTTCAACCAAAAATATTAAATTTTGTTCAAACAGTGGGTTTTTCCTTCCGAAAGATGAATTTCTATTTAAAAACACTAATTTTCAAGTGAGCAGTTTTTTTGAATGAAAGAAATTAATTCTTACCAATAAATAGAATAGTTAAATTTTCTACTGAGCAGATAATTTCTATCTTTGATTGAAAAAAATTACTTCTCAACCAAATGCATGCATTTTTAACTAAAAAGATAAATTTTCTAACAAAAATAAAGTAGGATAATTTCGAGTCAGTAAAATAAATTAAAAAAAAACGAACTTTTAACTGAAATTGATTTTTAATTGAAAAGATGAAATTTTAAACATGCATTTTAAACTGCGGAGATAAATTTTCTACCAAAAATAAAGTAGGGTGATTATCGGTCAGTAAAATGAATTTTCAAACAAAAAGCAAACGAATTTTCAACCAAAGAAAGTAATTTTCAACCAAATAGATAAAATTTCAACTAATGAGAGTACTCTTCTGCAGAAAAAATGTCGGATTTTCAATAAATAGTTAAATTTTCACCGAAAACAGACAAATTTTCAACTAGAAATATAAAAGTTAAATTTTCAGAAAAAAAAATTAATTTTCTTCCGCGAAATACGGGCATTTTAAACTAAAAAGACAATTTTTTTACCAAAAATAAATTACGATAATTTTCAGTCTGTAAAATTAATTTCCAAACAACAAAAAAACGAATTTTCTACAAAAGAAAGTAATTTTCAACCGAAAAGATCAACTTTCAACCATCAAGATGAATTTTTAACAAAGAACATGAATTTTCAACCAAAAAAGATGAATTAGTCACCAAGAAGATTAAATATTCTCTCAAAGAAATTCAATTTTTCAATAAAATGCAGGAATTTTAAACCTGATATTTGAATTTTCAACTTAAGAAGGTAAAGTTTGAACCAAATATGTGCGAGTTGAATTTTAAGTTAAAATGATTCATTCTCATCTAGGAAACATTATTATCAAGAAAATAATTAAATTTCGAACAAAAGAAGGAGGTTTCGACTGAAATGATGACACATCAACCAAATAACAGAATTGTAAACAAAATAGTTCCACTTCAAACTAAGTAGTTGAATTTTCTACCAAAAAAGATGAATTCTCAACGAAAAACGTGATATATTATATTTAAACCAAAAAAAAGATTTTAATTTTGTAACAAAAATAGTTGAACTCAATAAAAAATATCAATTTTCAACAAAGTATGTAGTTTAAGTCCCCAACCGAAATAAAATAATTTTTCCCCAAATATTTGCGATTGTCAACCATAATAATAGAATTAATTTCCACTTTGATTTATTGAAAAATCCCTCACTCTGTCAGGGAAAGTGAGGAGTGGGTAGGCAAGAGTAAGGGAGGGGAAGTATGAAATCTGAGTGGGTTGTGGAAGGATACGCGAAGAAGTAGAGGAGAAGTATGAAATCTGAGTGGGTTGTGGATGGATACGCGAAGAAGTAGGGGGGAAGTATGAAATCTGAGTGGGTTGTGGACGGATATGCGAAGAAGTAGGGGGATGTATGAAATCTGAGTGGGTTGTGGACGGATATGCGAAGAAGTAGGGGG